>CAJUYG010002962.1:0-25198 GCA_910591675.1 Galerucella calmariensis
TCGGTATGTGCTTGAGGGGCAAGGGGAAGGTAAGACTAGGCGTCACGCCCGATAATAAACGAACGGAATTCAGTCACTACGAGCTGCTACTAGCAGTCAAAAGTAAATAATCGAAAACGCTTTTAGTATGGATAGACTCAGCTTTAACATATATCTCGGTGCTTCAAATACACAGAATCCAGATCTTATCACTACCACCCGAAAAGTATTTTTAGAAATCATACTTACATTTACACTTAATAGAGTTGACAACTAATAACTGAAAATTGTATGCCAAAACCAAATGATAAAAAAAAATTACGTTAAATAACAATTTTATTTAAAAGGGTATCTATGACTGACAGTGACAGTGTCAGAGCATAGTCAATATAAATCTTGGGTTGGTACGTCAAAATCCACCAGAAATGTTACCAAATCGCAGCGACTTTTCGCTCGAAAATAAAACAAGTTCTAATTCATGCGACCGACGCGCCCAACGAAAAAAAAAAGCCAAGTTGCGTGCAAGTTTCTCGGGTTGCAGCGTCAACTTGCTCCGTGAAAAATGGATTATGAGTCTGATTAATCGAGTTGATTCTTGTTAAAGTTCAATTTTCATTTTATAAAGTACGAACAATTAAAAAATAAGTATAGATTAACCTATTAAAATTGAAAAAATAGGAACATTTTCACTCAAATTGATTAATCATCAGTTCTGATGATACCGGTCAGTGTATCAGAATAGACTTATTAAATTACTGTATTGTTCGTTCTTGATAACTGTACCTTTTTTTGAGGTCGAAACTGTATTTATTTTGGTGGAAAATATTTTGATAGAAATAAAACCATTTATAACGATAATTTCTTATACGCCGAAATATAAATATAGCAACTCACGCAGTATAGGATGGAAAAATAAAGACCGCACAGCAAACGCCGATCTCGTTAGACAACAAAAAAATGATTAATGATAAAGCTCAACAAGTAATATAACAAAAATTCTAGTTGGTGTAAAAACGTTCGTGTATTACAGAGCAATGAAAGCAATTAAACGTAAAAGCGATGTAGAATTAATAGCAAGATAAATCCGAAGGATAATAGTACATTGACAAGATCTTGTAAAGCTGTGATGTGAAGTTTACGATTATGTTAATAATGATAATTGCATTTCATTATCGAATGGTTCACGAAAATAAAACGTCTAGAAGTACAGGGGGTCGTAGGTAAAAAAAAGTACGCTTCAGTTCTAGAAAAACAACAATTTATCACCAAAGCCTAGTCAGTCAATGGTTTCGAGTAACCATGGAAACGAGTTAGTAGAGGTTGTTTTGACGTTTAATAATTAATAAGACTCGCTGTCACTAGCTGTTAGTGTGAATGTACATGTTATTAATGCGTTTTATTTTTATTAATGAAGTTGTTCGTAGAAAAAGTATAGTACACAACTAGAGTTGTAAGTTTATAACATGCTTATAGAATTACAAACTTTTCTATTCGTATGTAATAAGCAACTTACAACTCTTGTTATGTAATATACTATTTTCTACTATTTTCTACGCCCATGTCTGTAAACGTCAAAAATCGCACTGTCAACATTCCTTGTAACAATAACATGCACGTAATGAGATCTCATAGCATACACGTGCGTTTTGAGAAGAAAACTGGTTTAATTGAATTACAATCAAATTTTTTTTTCACGTACTACTTTATTTGGTTTATTTACATACTTCTAATCAATGAAAAAACATAAAAGCTTTTATCATTAGAGAAATACATTTTAGTTAAAACAGTGATGCCCCTAAATATCGGCAACACATTATACAATTTCTAACAAATATAATACGCGTTTTCTTGATATGGAAATAATCGTCATCTCATTTATGCTGTCAATTTTTGTAACAAAATATACCTAGTATCCTAACATTCTCTCAACTTTACCTACGAATATGTCTGTTAGTAGTAAAAAAGATGAAATTATGGGCACTCAGAAGAAAATAGATGGGCGTAGCAAAAGTATAGTACGTTACACGAGTTGTAATCCCATTACGCACTTATGAAATGTATGCACTCGCCGCTGCGCACAGTCTGTTTTCTACATGGATTTTTGTCGTGAAAATTTACTTATTGCTCAACCTATAAGGCCACTAAAGTACCTAAAAGTGAAAACTATTTAATAATACTGTCGTTAAAAACTTGTTATTTTTCAAAAACAAATTCATTAGAAATGGGCGTTGAACCAGCATTGTAGTGGAACGCTTCTAATACGATAATACAGTGAAGCAGGGTCGAGCGTGGTTAGTACTTGGATACTGAGGAAGACCGTCGTAGACTTTGTACAGCCTGTAGCGGGGTAGCTTGGGTATTATGTATTATAGTGTAGATATGCCAAATTTCGGAGGAGACGTAAAACACAGGTCCCGAGTCCATGGATGTTGGGCTCGATAAATAATCCTACTACTGGTTGGAACACTAGTGGGTTCGGCAAAAATTTTAGGTTAGGAAGAGAGTCTCCCAGCGTCAGTGATTAGCCTCAGTTGCAGAAATAGACCGACTTTGAATAACCGAATAGAAAAAAATGCATCAAGAAAATAAAAGGTAGAACGTGTCGCGGGACACACGGTAGGAACTTTAGTTCCTTTTAAGCAAAAATTATGTAATATATTTGACGTTATAGATAAACACTTTGCACAATATTCTTTGGTGGTAGAGTAGTAAGCATACCAGACTCTCACGCGGTAGACCCGGGTTCGATTCCCCGTGAGGAAGTTTTTTTTATTGTTAATTTTATTTTTAAATAATTATTCTGCTTGATATTAATAACGACAACAGGTAGACGTTTGAAATATTTAGCAGAATATTCATTATTACAGATAATGGTACGGTACCCTTCATGAGGGAGTCCGACTGGCAACATCTACTTATAACAGCATCGTATACTTAAAAAGGGAAACCGTAGCCTTATACAAATTGGACATCCAAGAGCTGTACGTTTACCACAAAAAAATTAGTGGAAACATAAAATTGAATTGTTAAATTTTCAATTTGAAGTTATATTACAGTTTATAGAAATTTTTATTTTCTAGATTTTTTCTTAAGTGGGTCGTAGAAAAAATATGCTGTTCGACTCGTGTGGATTGTCCATATCGCACTTAAACTATTGAGCACTCCGCCTACGGCGTCGTGCTCAAACTTTGTCCCCGTGCGATATGGCCATCATATCCACACTAGTTGCACAAACTACTATTTCTATCAAAATATGCCCTTTTACATTTAAAAAAAACCTGCCAAATGTCAAATCAATTTATCCATCCATTTTAAAGTTATCGAATTAAAACATTCAAGTTTTCAAAATTTCAACACCCTGTATTTCGAAAACTAAATGTGCAAGTGCTAGACCCCTTAATCCTCATGTCATTTTGACAACCGATGCTGTAAATAAACAAAAAAGATCAATCGCGCAAAAAAATTATGGAAATAATAGTAAAAATGTATCCGAACAAATTCAAGTAGATCACCAGATCTGCTAATACCAGCTTTGCATAGAATTTTAATATAGCGTCGGTGGTTCAGTGGTAGAATGCTCGCCTTCCACGCGGGCGGCCAGGGTTCGAATCCCGGCCGGAGCATATGAATCGCTGCTTCGTAAACGAGAGAGAGACTAAGAGAGAGCACAAGCACGCAAGCGAGGCACATAACGAAGCAACGTAACATAACGTAGCGTAACGTAACGCGTAACGATAAGATCTTTTGCGTCGCGACCACTGGTCGCTTAAACATAACCTGACGTAAAGAACTAAAGTTCCAAAAACTCTTTCGAAATAATTTGAATTTAGAAAAGTGCGATGGTATGTTACGATTTTCGTTATTTGAAGTGTATTGTGTGTGTGTTTATTCACAGCATTCATCATCTATAGAAAAACATTTGCATTAAAGTTGAAGAGATCTCACTGGAATTTAATATCTAAACGAGTACATTGTTGAAAGATTTGCGGTAATCCTGAATTCATTCTGAGCTCAAAATCCACCATAATTCACTTCGTAGGCGAAAAATACTTTTCTATTATAGCTGGATAAAAATGTAAATGTTGCTTTGAAATCGATACGGAGCGAGAAAAGAAAGTGGCAGTGTTGAATTTTTTGTAATTTAAATAAATGTTAGCTTCAAGTCCGTAAATTTTAGTGTTGTATTTATTTTTTCCACCTGAATCATACCTTTCTACAAACTATATGATATTTACAACGTTGCAACGACTATCTGTATCTGTAGAGTGGGGAGGGTGAGTGTGTAGGCTCACAGCACTTAGGCCACATGTGACCCATTGTACATCCTCCCGAGGAGTTGTCCTCCTAGGTCATTGTCCATCCTGTCCTTCTCAGGAAGGTGGACAGGTCACTAGGAGACATCTCCTTTATATCTGCAGGTGTAGGCCAAGACTCACCGAACACACACTCTCTTATTGACGATAACTCCGGACACTCGCATAAGACATGCCTGACAGTTTCATCTTCCTGTTCACACATCCTGCATAGAGGTGTGTCCTACTGTTAAACGTAGGTTTTTCCTGGTCATCGCCAAATATTTTTTCGGCGCCAGCTTTCCATTGTCGCCCAGGGTGATCCTAGCAAGACTGCATCCTTTGATTCCATCCCATCTCTTAAGGGATTGAGCATGGGTGTAACGTTTGGCTAGTTCCGCAATTGTCGAAGTCGTTAGGCCGTAGGTGTCACTGGGTCCTAGAATTTTTAGTCCAGCGGCGTCCCTGGCTAAAGAAACAGCAGTGCGATTTCCTTTACTCCTGTCGTGCCCTTTAACCCACCTCAGGATAATATTGTTATCTGCCGAGGCGTCAGCTAAATCTTGGTGGCACTCTAGTACTAGCCTCGGTATAACACGTGCAACGACTAAGAATAACAAACAAAAATATCTTCTGATTTATGGGACTTTTTTTCGAACTTTTTTTAAATTGTAAATTTTAAAAAAGTGTTTTAAAAATGTTTCGCGTCGGGAGCCCTTTCTATATACATACTTAACAACATCACGTCATAGCAATTTAAAAAATTTTAATACTTTGTTTACAATTTTACAATAAGTAATATAAGTTAGCAAAAACTGAAAAATCACTCATTTATTGTTAACTTGAAAACTTTTTCAAACTTCTATGACGTGATCTTGTTAAGTATGTATGCTGGGTGCGTCACCGAAAACGAAGCAGGAAGACAAAGTTTCTTGGAGAAAATGCGGTCGATTTTTATTTAATGTACTTCTATCGATGATATCCTCAGCTATCCAACATCCCTCCTCTCCCATCTGTCACTATTACCAATAAAATTGAAATAGGAAAAGTACTAAGTGTGACACATCATTGAAAAGGTATTTTTTTAAGAAATTTGACCGCTACGCGGCATCGTGCGTAACTTTTCCATTCGTGCGTAAAATGCTCCTTACCACACACGTTACGTAATATACTATTATTACGTGCTAGTCATTACGTGTCAGCATCCGTAATGATCTATTTACTTATTAGTAACCAAATAGTAGGTAATATGGAATTTACTAGTGTGAGAGTAGAAAAAATATATTACGTATAATTTGGCAAACGTATCTGAAGTTACTCTGTATCGGTAAGTGGTGAGGAAACAAAGCCGACAATCAATATCAGTCAATAGTCGAAGTGAGAAGAAAGAACACATGCACGCGCTTGCCAATAGCAAGTCAGGTGGTTGTATAGCTAATAGCTTTATCTAACCTTACCAATCGTGTTAATTGGGAGTACGCTGTAATATTATTGAAATAAACCCTCAACATATTTGGAAAATGTTTACCTCAGAACATTCAGTATTAAGAAAATGTTAATAGACAAGATCCTAATTATTCAATCGCTTGGCTGAAAAATGTGTTGTATTCGTATTTTATACAGTGATTTTTTTCGTTTTAAATGTTTATAACAATTTCGTGAAGAACATTTGCGAGTCAAAAGTGTATCAGGTCCTTGCTTTATAATGAATTTTACATGTTGGCACATTCTATTTTCTACTAGGCTTTTTGTCATAAAAATGTACCTATTGCTCGGCCTATTGGATGGATATTGCTGTCTAAGGAGGTTACCAAATTGACTGAGGACCTGAGGACTGCAAGGGTCCGTCAAGAGGAACGAGAAGCGACAGTCTGTGTCGTGCAAACGCCTGGTAATTAACGTAATGTTGAAATAACGCTGATGTCTAAATAAGCGTTTGTGGTTAGCGACTGAGGAAAGAAGACGCGAATTCCAACGACAAAGTGCCGACACGGGCCAGCTTTAGAAAGTGGAACCACTCTCACAATTTTTCTGCTAAGGATCGTACCTTCTAGAGAGGCAACGACATACACACACAAACAACAAGCGAACGACGAGTACAACGAAGACCAGCAAGAGCAGGACCTCGAAGAAAAAAGAAGAACGCCAAAACTTTTCACTTAAACATGAAAAGAAGTGGTACTTGCCCAGCTGATAGAATTGAGGATCCATCGGACGAGATGGAATGGGCGGATTTATTTTTTTATTTTAATATCAAACTGCATCAACCACTAAGGGTTATTCACAGTGGGACAATACAGGAAACAAGGTTTTAGTTAACAATAAAATACATACAGTTATGTGGTAGGTACCTTAAATTTTAGAACAAAGATTAGTTTGGTTGAGGAACCCTAATACGTTTTCTATGTTGTAATTTTCGTTTAGTATGTTCTCTAACAGTCCTTTAAAACCATGAAGTTATTTTTGTAATTTAAATTTAGGGTACTAATATACCTATGTGATACACTTATTTGCACATTACACATGTCACATATGGGTGGAATATCTTTTGAGAGTAAATGCTGGTGGGTGAGTCGTTTGTGACCTATTCTAAGCCGTGTGAAAATCGTCTCTGCTCTTCTAGTTCTCGGCAGGTTAGTCCATGGTAATGTGGATTTCTTGATTGCATAGAGGTGTGTGTGTGTGTGTGTCTTTGTATGAGTGTGTGCGGTAAGGGCAGGTTAGCTAATAACCTCATTTTGTAAATATACTTTGCTAATTTGTAAATTATGGAGATATTTTTATTTTAAAATGACCCTCCTGTAAGGTCCGACCTCCTAGTGACCAACTCCATACGTTCCATACACGAAAAACAATACAGTTTCCATTTTACTCCTCTTCAAATGGATTTACATGTATGAATGTGCAAACATTGGCTTCGAGTCGACTCGATTTCCATTTAATTAAAGTTGAGTGCATCCCAGTAGGTGGAATAACAAAACAATCGAAAAACATTTTGTATTTGGCATGGAAGCGGGTTTATAGCTAATGTATTCTTCATTTGATCCTATATAAACTAGCCGATCACAATGACAACCATTATATTTAGCTTTTTATATTTTTTACTCTGAAATGAAAAAAAAAATACACTAAATGGAAATTGAATCTAGAGCAATCAGCAATTCACTTACGATAAAAACTGTAACGAAATAGTTTTACTGAAATGTTACTTCTAATGCCAATTTAAAAAAAAAACTCATGGTTCACTGAACACAACGATAATAGATAAGAAAACATATCCCAGGGTTGAATTTGTACCTTAATTGTAGCAAGCGCCAAACGTGATGGCGAGCCCGCCCCCATGCGCACAAACTCATTTACAATGTTACCTCCCACTACAGCTCTTGCAGGACATATAAATGCTCTGTACAGAGGCGTATCATTCTGTTGGCGTTTGGTATTGTCTGAATAATTTTTGTACGACACTGATCAGCAAGGGGCTTATCGTGATCCAATAGTAAGTTGGTTGAGAGAGTCTATACCTGCGCGATCGCTCGTCATAACGTTTGTAGCTTGCAGTAGTATTTTTTTTGTAATACTCGTTGGGCGAAGACAGGACTTGTTAATATTTTGATTAAGATTTCACTCAAACAATACAAAACATGTTTTACAAATAATTATATTGACAAATCAAAATTCATTAACAGTTAAATAATAAATAAACTGCTCCTATAAAAGTTATGAAAATTCAAAAATATTATATAGATGTTGAATGTAAATTGCTTATCTGACTAGTGTTACCGCTAGACGAGACCAGAGATATCAAGCAAAATTTAAACGTTCCAATTAAGGTTCTATTATATTTGACATAAATTGCAAACAAATATTTACTACAAGGTGTCCCATTGGTGCGACAAAGGTAAATGTTTCCTATACCAATTAAGATAGCGGAAGACTTTTGACGAAGCTTAAGTTAAGAGGTGCCTATTATAATATTCCAAGATATTAACCTAAAAAATTACATTTTTGAGTTTCAATAGCTCCTAGAGCAGAACGGCTCACATGTTGTTCTCTTCCGTTTTTTTTATTTTCCCAAAAAAATCACCCTCTGGTTAAACCAGAAGAATTATATTTCCTGCATTCGAGCTACATCTGGTTTAGTAAGTATAATAAAATATTGTTATAAACTGGTATTACTGGATTTTATTTTGAAACTATTGTACCTCATGTTTTCAAATCTGGGGAATGTATTGAGCATAAAACACCTTTATGTCATACTAGTTCATTATTGTGTTTTTATTGCTTAGTTACCAACTATCTAATATACTTTATGCCCGTGCGGGCATAAAGTTCACTTTGTGGCCCGCGCGGGCATAAAGAGAAATAATTTTTTGCCCAACTTATTTAATAATCATATTGTAAGCTTTTTTAGACTTTTTTGGCAACAGATTTACAGTTGCTTTCTTTGCTTTTTCAATAATTTCGTCAGGAATTCCAAAATCTTCGTTCATTTTGACTTCTAACTTTGACACATATGAAATTTATTGTGATATTATGACATTTACGTTTGTCAACATTCTCCTATTAATTCAAACCGGATTTTTTAAAACACTGATTTGTATTGAGATTGGATTGCAATAACGAACTAGTATGACATAAAAGTTTGTATGTACCGCAGGCAGAAACAGTGTATACCCTCGGGCGACTTACAAACCCTCGGGTCAGAGGCCCTCGGCTTCGTAAGACGTCGCCCTCAGGGCATAAACATCTATTTATACCCTTGGTACATAAATAACTATTAAAATTAGGTATTACTCGACCTCCATCTCAAATGCCCGCCCAGCTGTCACTTTGACATTCAGAGCTGTCATTGATCTGTTAAAAAATGCAGAATGCGGTACATACCCAACGGTTCAAAAGTTACAGGAGGGGGGTCAGACTTTATGTCCTCACCGTTTTTATGTTTTTGCAAAGAGGAATTTAAAAGGATTTTAAAGATCTCAAAAAAGAAACGTTTTATGTTCTCTCGTCAAAAGCTTTATTAGAGAGAAAATATCTCTTTTTCGTGCACAAAATCGTTATCTCACTGTGTATCGGATCATACAACAGCATTTTTTTTAAACATGTAAACATATTTTGACCAAAAATCTTAATTTGTTATTACTCACTTATTTTTGGATCTCGCCGTTGTTAAGCTGTTTCGTCTCAATATGATATATTGTTAGTATTAGTCTTTTCATAATGTACATCATTCATTGCACCAAATAATGGACCTGCAATAAAAACGATTATATAATTTTTTGTTGTTAGTGAACCGAAAGTCCATATTAGTTAAAAAGGCTTTTTTCTCCAAATGACTTTTACTGCCTAGGCAGAAAAAGTTCGTTGCTAGGCAACCTTCCAAGTAATAATTTAAATCAAACTGGTTATTAAAATTGACAATGACATTAAGAAAACTCAAAATGATGCTGATGATAATAAACTGGTTTTATTGCGTGGAATTGGAACAAATTATAAGAAAAACTTGAGAGGTGTCAAGGGACACCCGGATGGAACGAAGTTCCTTTCGATTAACTAGTGAAGGAATTGTACATATACATACACACACCGAAACATTTATATATATATATATATATATATATATATATATAACACAACAACAGAGTGTATATATATATATATACCCTCTCGACTTCGTAAACACAACAGCGTATAGGTTAGAACACGCACGGCTTGCTAAATACATACGTTCTGAAATTATAATATTAAAATATGATTTGTTTTTGAATTTATTAAAATTATGACGCGTACACTTGCTAAACACACAAAATGTGGAGATTATAATGCGTAAGACTTGGTTAGCACAATAATAAAGAGAGGCTATAGTGCGTACTTGCTAAAAATACAAAAGCATTTATTATTATTATCTGTATATAATCGCACATTGCAGCATATATAATATAGAGACCATTGCAGCATGTAATACCTTTCTTCGCATCTAATACACATGAGAGCTCATGGGAGCATGTGTTGAATGCCTTGATATAGACGCGTAGGTTGATAGTTCGCGCCCGGACTATGGTGAAAGTTTTTTAAAATAGCTTCCTATATCAAAAAGTGTCGTGACAACTTTTGGTAAGAATTTTATCCGTCTAGCCTCCTTTCACAACGCGCGATAAGGAACTTCGTTCCAAAAATTATATGTTTCACACGGCAGAAAAGCAGATTTAATGCCTTGGCATTTAATGCCGCGGCACTAAATCTTGTGCTTTTATGCCTAGTAAAACAAATAACCATTATTGTTTTGTGATTAAATGTTAATTTTTGGATCATTTTTTGTAACCAGTGGTGAATTGTTATTGTTTTTTGGGGCTACTGAAAAAAAATAGGTGTTTTTAGCCAAATTGCAGAATACAACACTTTCGATGAGTAGTTAACCACTGTTGAAAATGTCTTGCTGTTATGTTGTTATAACATATTTTTCCCACTGCTAGCTGTGAAGTTGACAATTATTGCTTCTTCCAGCCAACTAAGAAGTTGAATTTCTCTATTAGTGGTTAATAATAACTGATGACATAACGAGTACGTTTATAATAGGTCTGTTCCAACCGCAATCAGAAACTGTCAGAAACGATCAGAGAATAGTCGACTATCGCAATCAGTGATAGGAATTACGCGAACGTAAACTCGTTGTTTTTCCGTGACCAGTTGTTATTCTCTGATCGTTTCTTACAGTTTCTGACTGCGGTTGGAACAGACCTAATATATCGAAAACTGACAGTGTACACAGTGTACTTGTCAGTCAGACGACGGAGTAAACGCTTCTCATGGTGCGTTTGTGAATTATTTCCAATTTTTGTCTTAAACTTGGCTAGTAGTGGAAAAAATTGTATATACACCATGGTAAGACATTTATAAACCTCGCATCTTATTCTCACCTTATTCTGCTCGGGACAAAGCCCCTCGCGAAATAATTTTGGTGCTCGGTCAATAATAATAGTCTTCACCACCTTGGTGTGTAATATACTATTTATCATATTGATAGCACGATTTCAGGTGAGAGACTCTAAAACTGCAATAAACCATTGGCGGATATTGGAATTTCGGCAGGATAAAATAAATCAATTGTATCTCAATTCTCAAAAAGCGTATGAATATGGACAATAAGTAGGATATTTAAACGTGGGAACAAACATAGAAATTACGCGAACTTACACCTACCTATACTAGCAAATAGTATTCTCATAGGCTCCGCCCAATTGCTAAACGAAGGTATACGCTTACTTTTTTGATTATTTTTGTACTCCACAATATACATCTTGTTCTGTATTTCAATAATAAAGGTGAGAGGTCACTGTTTCACTATTTGTTGTACTTTGCGTCGTTCCCTGATCACTGATAATAATTATAAACTTATTAAAATGCTTCTTACCTTAAAAAATCGTTTCACCTTACAACGCATGCGATTCAAAATAATTTTCTACATTTATTGTTCTTCCTGTTTGTCATTAAAAGATGTAAAAAACGTTTTATTGGCTGTGTACTTTTTATTTTAGATAAAATTTATAAACTTGATGATTATTGCTTTATTTTTCCCACTCCAGGCATTATATGGTCCATTTTTTGACATTTCATTTGATTTAACTTGACTATTTGATTGTTATTATTGTAATATCAATCAAAATGTTACGTTACTTTGAATGAAATATCAAATAATGGACCATAAATGCCATTTTGCAATAAAAATAAAATCACAGTAATTTTTAATATGGCACAAGCCGCGAAAAACTGTAAATTTACAGGAATCTTCTTTTTCCACTGTTAGCGGAGATCACAACCATGTCAAATGTGTTAGAGTTACAGTTTCCGACTCTCAAGGTGGCGCCACTAGTAAAATTAATTCGTCATATGAAGCGCCACAGGTCAGATTCCCATCTATCAGTGTTATGTTATCTATGGGTATGCGTCATACGCATAAAGAACAGAAGATGTGGCATCTGGACAATATCATGGATGTAACCGTTGAATCTATAATTAATGTTGGAGTTGATGAAATGAACTTTTGATTAGATACATCATCTACAAGTTTTTTAGAAATCAGGCCTTTTTAGGGCTACAAATCATGTAGAACTCATTAGTTAATTAATTAAATTGAAAAATCTAGGATCTTTCTCTTACCCAACTAGATTGCACTGTCAAGGCAAATTTATCACTTCTAAATATATTTAAATGGGAATGGTATTAGGGTTCTATTGTCCCCGCTACCTGCGGTTCACTATACAGGAAGAATCTAGCGTAAGTTGCTAACTGAACACTTTTTTAGTTATTTACATGAAGAACCGCTTACAATTCTGTTTAATTCTTTGAATCACCCTGAAGTATTCCAGACACGATATTGAATTTATAGTAAGCTATCAATATGATAAAAATACACTATAGTATGTTAGTCATTATTAATACTTCAAAATCCATTTCGCGTTGGAGTTTTAAATAGACACAAAAAATGCAATTTAGCGATTTCTACTAATGACTATCACCATGTAAAACTAAAATTTTTAGTAAGAATATTTCCATGGCAAACACAATCGACATTCGCCACGGGTATCCGGATGAAGAATTATCTCAGAATTTTCGCATAGTTTGCGTGACAGGAGTTCTATAACAGACTCCACTGCTACTTCCGCTTTGCTGACATGAAGTTTCGAGAAAGGTAAACTTTTTAAATGAAGGTATATTTACCTTACATATTTTCTCATGTTTTCACTCTCAAACCCGAAAATTGGTTCTTCGTTTTTTTTTTCGTACAGTTTTTTTTATTTAAGATAATGAAACATGAATAAGAAACTTTAACTGAAAGTTTGGTTATGGGAAAATAACAACCCTCAAAAGATCTTGTTTTACCAGCTGCACAGCATCGTAGTTAAATTTCGTAATTACCATAAAATTTAGATCTAGCTCTACGTTTTACCTTTCTTGTCACGTGCAGGCTCCAGCATCACGTTCATTTTGTATATAAATGTCAAGTAGAAGTGAATTAAATACGTGTAATAATTATGCATATATTTTGAACTAATTAGGTAGCTATTTTAAATGAAATTAATTTAAAACAAAGAATTATAAAATTATAATCCAATCATTTAAGTAAAATTCTTCATGCTATCAAAAAATAATTCGAAAATGCTAGAAAACATTTTTGTTAATAAATCGAAGTTTGGTTGTAATAATTTGCCCGTAATGAGTTATAAACAATAAATAAACAATTATTAAACAAACTGAATAACTTTTTTAGTTTCATTTGAAATAATGTAGAACTCCAAAAATATCGTTATATAATCCTAAATTATCCTTCCTCTACAAAAAATCTTTCTCTTGAAAACTGTTGTATATTCTCTAGTGACCTTCTAACACTGTTTTATTTCGCCAGTATACTTTATATTGTATTTTACAAGTTTTAACCAAAATACATTGCAAAGCTTCCGCGGTAAGCTATATGTAACTTTGATTTTTCATTTTTGTACAGACGTATGAATCACTTTTACGTGACTTGAATTTGTGGAATGATTAAAGTAAGTATGAACTGAAAGTCAAGAAATGGAAATAACTTTTCATTTAATTCAAATTTCCAATTTTACGTTTGTATCAGTTTGTAAAACATTGTTTACGGAATATTCTTGTCAAGATTGCTAAGTAGAGGCGTGGAATGTGGCTTTTCCTATGAGGTAAACATACTATTTTTCCGCAAATCCCTTAAAATTTGACAGATATTAATTAATTTCGAAAAAAATCGCTAATAATCTTATTCACAAATGAATGGTGCTTTGAAATTCGTATTAAAATTACTTGGGGTTACTATGGAAACGTATTAATGATGAATTGTCAAACTTAAAGCATATAAATTCAAATGCTCGAAAGTAATATAATAAGTGATGATGATTTTTCATTTCTGAAATTCCTCCAGAGCTGATTGAGACAGTGATTACTGCTTCATTAAAATTATTGCCAAGAAAATCAAGAGAAAAGTACGAATATGCATAGAAACGTTTCTATCACTTATGTAGAACACTATACAACTGTAAGAAAATATCATTTCCTTACAGTCAGGCAGTGAATTAGAAATCTTGACCTTTTTTTTTCTGGAATGTCAAGATTTGCGATTGCGATTTGCGGAAAAAAATGTTGTTATACTTTGTTCTGTAGAAATTTAAATAGTTTTAAAAAGGTTAGATGACTCAAAAGAAAATTTCGGTAGATGCTCCGTCTAGAGTGGACGTCTGCCTGAACGACCCTATGACTAATAAGCTTGACCCAAATCGCAGCAGGGATATCCACTCTTAAATATCGCTTAATTGAAGGTAATTTTGTCACGATACCAATTTGTGCTTCGACTTCAATCTTTTCTGATTAGTATAGTACCCTTTGTTGGAAAACTTTATTTCATAATTGTACGAATATTTACCGTTTGGACTCTTCTTCGATTTAAGTTGTTAGTTACCTTTGAAATATTTTACTTTTATAAGAAATCTGACATATAAACTGTAAGAAGAATCACATTTGGCTTCGTGAATAAAATGTTGAGTATTATTAGTACTCCAGTAAATGAAGGAGGAAAAAAAGGCAAAGTTAACATTAATGACGCCCTGTTTTCATCTTCCGGTTGGAAGTTGCATTTGGTACATCATTAAACATGAGACAAATTTCTGCATGAAAACGCGTGCGAGGGCGGAGAAAATGGCCCCAAAAGACCAGGAAAATAGGTTTTCAGCCAATATCTCCTAAATAATGGCAGTTGGAGATTTTCGGTTTAGATAAAAATTGAAGTTCAGGTCATTTTCTACAAAAATGGTCCTTATGATTTTATTCGCAACATTAATATTTTCTGCAAAAAAATCGGGTTGAAATACCGGAAATTTTGAGACTTGTGAAATAATAATTTTGTACAAAATTTGAGCTGGGGGGTGTTGGAAATCCATTATTTACAATGTTTTGGATTGTGGAAACCAATTGTAGATGGCGCCACCTCATTTTACAGATTGGGAAAATCCTCGGTGCCATAAATGAGAAACCCTGTAACCAGACACTTTTGATGGATATTTATGTTTCCGAGGGTCTTGTTTTCCTCTCAGATGAGGCCTCAAGATATAATTATTAGGAAAACGGGCTATAAGAATAATTCTAGCGAGATGGACCTTACCAGTAGTGGACCTGAATCTAGCAACAATCAGCTTTGCACATGTGGCAAAAAACTGTAGTTCATTGGGCTTTTGGTAAGGAAAACTGAAAATGCTTCAAGAGTGGAGAATATTCACCCATAATACTCAGCAACAATTTCTTGCAGATTCTCCGCAAATTTTTGCAAATTTTTTTGCAACCAGAATGATTGAGGTTTTTGGAATAACGAGTTATAAACGTTCTCCATGTTTCATTTATTATAGAAAAATATATATTTTTTTATTTATTTATTTATTTATCAACGGGAGAACCCAATATAATGATACAAGAATAATACATTATAGACTAAAATATTACATGGAAAATTTTTAACAAAAGTACAAGAGATTCGCGGGTTAATTGTCCGTGAATTGATGAAAAAACTATATAAAAATACATTGCAATTATGACATAAATCTGTTCGCCACCAGTCATCATCTGATTCTTGGTCAAGAACTTCTTCTAGGTCTAGAGCTCCCTCTAGCTCTACCTCGTCAACAACTTCTTCTGAGTCTACAGTTTCCTCTAATTCTACCTCTTGGGATAACATATTATCGCTGTCTTTATAATTCGAACCCTGGCGTGACTCACACGAACCACAAATAGATGAGCAGACGACACGAGCGCCACGTAGAGCACACGCGCGGCAAACGACGGAGGAACGAAAGTAATAAATTATAGCGTATACATTTAGATATACTACATACTAGATATACCAAAAACAGCAAAAATTTGGGATTCAATAAACAACGATTAAATGAAAATTAAAAAAAAATTAGGATATACAAATTTCAGGGATGACAAAGGACCTTATGAGGACCCATAATCAAGAAAATTTTGAGTGAATTAGTGCAATACAAAAAAAAATAGGAACAAATTCCTGGCGAGGTCAAAATTGCCCGGGAGCAGAAAGTTTGACCCGTGTTCCGATATGGTCAAAAGAGTCAAGCGTGACTCAATTCACAGGGTATGATAGCAGCAGAATTCCTCTTTCACATAAATTTTGAATTATGAGAAAATATGCATTTTTCACAAAGTTATTGAATCATTTGTCCCCCCGCTGATGTGTAAATACACGGACTGTGCTCTCTGGCATACAGCACAGAAGCTCATTATTCGAGGTGCGCTTGGTGCCGTTTTTCTCGAAACCGGTCAAATTTTCGAAAAAAATCATTAGAACCATTTTTGTAGAGAATTAACTGAACTTTAATTTTTATTTGAACCAAAAATCTCTAACTGCCATATTTTAGGAGATATTGACTGAAAACCTATTTTCTGGTCTTTTGGGGCCACTTTCTCCGCTTTCGCACGGGTTTTCATGCAGAACTTTGTCTTATGTTTAATGAGGTACCAAATGCAACTTCCAACCGGAAGATGAAAATAGGGCGTAATTAATGTTAACTTTTTTCCTTTATTTACTGGAATATAGTACGTCTCTGGCTAGTTATCCATGAATTTACAAATTTTTACAGTTCCCTGCTGCGATTTGGAACGAGTTTATTGGTCATAGGGTCGTACAGGCAGACGGCTACTCCAGACGGGACTCTAACCGAAATTCCAAAATTATTGCAAAATTGGCCTGATTCTATAAGAAAATGGTTGAAAGAGTGATTAGCGTAATAACGTGGTTAGGGATAAAATTTTAATCACTCTTCTAGTCACGCCATCCATTTTTCGGATTCTTCTTCTTCTTCTGAGTTACAATGGCTATATTCTATATTATATTATATTCTATAACAACAAAATCAACCACGGTTATTAAACTTCGTATGCTTCGTACGCTTAATCACAGTGATTGAAGTAGTTTGAACGTATCATGCGAAGTTAGCCGATTCTGGCGTTTTTGACAGAACTGCCGAAATGCATTAACGTCAAATTGCAAATTCGACGGGGTTATGTTATGCAACCGTTATGCGGGCACAATTAGGCAATCCAGTGTCAAATAAAATTCAATATGGCGACACAGGGCAAACAAATTCGATTTAATACATTGTAGACCGTGGGTTTTGGTATACATAAGTGTTTATTTTGGAGAAAGGTGCTTTTATTTTGCTTTGGTGTCTCTATACTAATAATATACAATAAAAAGTTCAGTTTTATAAAACTTTTAAGCTGGGTATATCAATTTAAGACCAACTTTTGGTTGTGTACCTATATAAGAACATTATTTTTTTGTTAGTGGTTTTTAGACTATCAAGAATTATTATTCAATATTTACGGGTAAGTACACACTAACTAAAACATATACAATATTATAATGAAAGTGAAACTTTTCTGAAATTGCTGGCATTAAAATTTCACTAGCTTGAATTGGAAGATATCACCTGCAGTATTTAACTTTTATGCTTACGGATTTCAGGAGTGAAACACCTACTTGAAAATTCCAACAACTTGTATTGTATTGTAGTCGGTTGTGGGAGCCGTCCAAACCGAGACCAAGTAAGCTTTTTTAAGGTTCCAGTTGTTTTAAAGAACACATTTTTGGTGCACAGGAATGAATTAAGTAAGAAGCGTGGAGAAATCTGGTTAGCAGCAATCAATAGAGATAATTTAACAGAATCAAAAATCAAATATCAGGCTGTATGTAGCAGGCATTTTGTTCAGTTTTGTTCAATAACAATATTTATAAAAACTAAGAAAAGTGATATATTCTAAATAAAAAATACTAATCAAATGAACAATATACTAAACACTAATAAAATACACTAAATTGAAGCAAAATATACTAATAAATTCGACTAAAAAGTCTTGAGCACTGTTTATGACTGAATAGACAATACAAAACTAACCTATCTGTCTAAATTGTTTGCCCTGCACGACCATATTAGGTCACGTGATCTGGATTGCCTAATATGTTCTCAGACTCCGAATACTGACTGTTGTTTTTTTCAAGACTACATTAGCTATTAAGTAATTATTTTTAACAGTGAACACTATTTAGTTTGTGAAATGTTTATTACTGTTATTTTTTTTTGTTTTCTTTATGTTTAACAATTTGTTGTTTGCTCAATAAAGTTGTGCTCTCAATCAATATTAATAGTTCTTAATGATAATATTCACAACACAATAATCAACAGTAACAGTCTTTCCCTTGTGTCTCTTCCGGCAGTCAGTATGTCACGATCTAAAAATTCAATAATTCATTTCATTCCAAAAAACATTTCAAATAGCTTACTAACGACGATGGGGGGTCATTGTTTCCTATTTCGTAGTCCTCATCATATACTTTTCACTGCTTTCCACTCACTATAATCACTTTGACAATGACAAGCACAACCACCAGAGAAACCTGGTGGTTGAGACTAACCACATTTTGGAGGTAAGAATGGTTAAAAAGTTTGGTGTTACTTTGGTGTTATAGAATCCGAAATCCGATAAAGTGGTTATTTCAATCACTAACCTTGCTTTTTACCACTCAGCTGAGTTGTTAAGTTGTAACCACTCCCTTATAACATTTATCCGTTACGATTTAACATTTGGAAATATGTACAGGGTGCTGCAAATAAACCGTAGATTGGAGAAATTTCGAGAACTCAAGTTGTCTGGTTGGTGAAAATGAGTACTAGTTTCATCCGCAACCAAGTTACAGGGTGCTGAATACGACATAATTTGAAGAATAATATGTGACAAAACTTAACTGTTGATAAAATATCCCATTTGCTATGAGTATAATAATGAAATATATTGATAAAGGATCCACCATAAGAGTACAATTAAATTTTCAATAGAGAATTTATGAAAATTTCTGTCATGGGCGATGGGCGTATTATAAAATTTGTGAAGAGGATTCAATTATTAGCAAAAATTTCTACCATAGGAGTAGGAAAAATTTGTGTTAGGGGGTAATTCATTTGTAGAAATTACCATACGATGAGATTTTGAGGAAGGATTTGTAATCTTTCCTTCCACCATTTGCGGCATCAGACATTCAGCTTTTTAGATTTTTGCATGTAATCGATGGCTTATCTGCCACACCTTGTATACATAAGCATTTTTTATTTTCGGGAATGATAAATTATTATTTTTGCGTTTGGACGTAAAAACTGTTTATCACGTTATTTATGTTAACCTAATGAATTTATTTGAATTGTATTATGTTTACGTGAGCCGGTCTTTTATCTTTTTAACATGAAATCGATTTCATGCGGGCGTAGGTACTGTTATCTTTTAGGAGTTTTTAAAATATTGTTACTACAGATAAAGTTAATTTATCAATAGAAAATTAAAGTTGATGAGAAATTAATTAGACAAAATAAAACTCATGGATATTCTTTCATTCGTTTTGGGTTGTGTCTACTAAATCGGCAACTATAGTCCATACTTTAAAAACCAGGAGTAATTTGAAAAGCCTCTGGAAGTAGAAGAATCCATAGTTGCAGATATTCAATACAATTGCTTAGTGAAGTTTCAACGATATAGAGTGGAAACTAAGTGAAAATAATGAAATAGCAACAGCGAATGCGACGATAAAAATATTTCTCCAATACTAAATAATAACGCACAAATTATTTTCACATATTTAGCTGCATAATGATATAAATTCCTCACACCAGTGAATAATAAAAATAATTCACTCTCGTTAGCCAATCACATTCTATTATTTTCAGAATTCACGCTAAAATTAATTGAAATGAATAAATCAAATCGTCTCTTTAAAACGTCAAATACCTAAAAACGCAAATCGCTTCTGACAGTGCGTCGTTTGAAACGTCAAAATAATTATAAAATCTGTTACGGGACAAAGGATTATTCGGATCTCTTTTTCAAACATCCAAAAATGAGCTCTGTACATACCATCTGTGAGGTTATTAAAAAAAAAATAATCGGGATTGTTTTAAGCATAACTAGAACAATTAAGGTCTCAGGAATCCTTTTACTCTTTTTACACATCTCCCTGAAGGGTACCTAAATATAAGAAATCCATCCATTTATATCTATTCTGAATTTGCTGAATAACTCATTTTAATCAAATATGATGATCACCAGATCAGGATATTAATTTGATAAGTTGAAAAGCCTAAAGGCTGTTTTGTTTACATAGTGTACCAAATTGGGCTGATGAAAATCTTGTCAAATCTGCCAATCCTGGAAATCAATCATCTTAATGTGATTATAAATCATAAGTTAACCCTTCCACTCATAGATCTACTGATAAAAGATCATTGACCTGTCATCAGAGATTATCCTTGTTTAAGTGCTTTGCTAATAAATAGTTAAATAAAAGAACAAACCTTTTTTTTTGGAAGACCATCATCGATACGTAGACAGGATTTTAGTTTTTTTGGTCCTTGTGAGGTTGTTGAAAGACCACATGGAATAGCAGTTTGGCTGATTTTGAGAATAAAATATTAAGTGAGCGTAAATTTTATTAGAGTGATCCTGCTGGAACTCTACCACTCTGTCTTAGTGGATATTAAATTGTCGGCACTTTGAGGCCACCTGACATCTACGGTGAGTTTAGTTATTAGTACTAGAATACTCAATCCTCTTAACATTTATTAAGCAAAGTACTTACTCAAATTTCCTTTCAGGTCTCTTACTCGTATACTTGGTTTTTATCTTTTCTGTTCTTCATCTGTGCTGTAAACAAACCACCTTTATCCATCTCTACATTGGTGGACTACTGTAAACGATCAACTATACCCTCACCTTTACCTGCATATGTATGAGCCCTTAAGATCAAGTTGTAGAATAAGGTTTCCACCCAACTGAGGTAACATCTACATCGGTCCTCTAGTAGGGACACTTACTACTTGATTCACAACAGGTAACCTGCATACTTTACTTTCTTAAGGAATCCGCTAGTTTGAGTAGACAGTGTTGGGAGGATATAATCAGACTTACTGAGGAAGTTCAATCTTTCCTTTTTTTGTTCATACCCTCTGTGGAAGATAATTTTTATGGTAGATTAGGTATTAAGAATAGTCTAGTCACTAGAGTTTGTAAACCAACGTATGCATACCAAGGTTTGAAACGTCAAAATAATTATAAAATCATAATTTTACGAATTATAAAAGAAAAAAATGGACAACAGTAGCGATAGTGAATATGAACGCCTCCCTGAATTAATTTCATTTATAAATGGCGCGGACGATCGAGGTTCGATCCTCACTCTGGAAGTTTTTTCTTTTTAGTCGTGGAGAAAGTATAGTCTTTTACTTGTGTAGAATGGCTATTATTCACTTGGAAACTCCAAAGTGCTTCCGCCTGAGTCCTTGTAAGTTCTCACAGAAGCAGAGTATATGAGTATGTGTTTCACATATTTAGCACATAGGTTCACTGATTTTGCAGTGCTGTCTAAATAAAAGTCTTCGCCCCCATTCAATATTAAAAATCCCCCAATATAATAGCCAGTTTGTATATTCTTTCTGCAAAATACCCGAAAAGTTATTCGGTCCAAAAATTATCCGTTTATCGAAATTTTCTGAAAATCGGATTATCCTCACATTGACAACACTGATGCAGCTACTGAAATTAACATTAATACACAGTAGTCTTGTTATTTTAATGTATTTACACAAATACAAATTATAAACTTTATACTTAACAAGGACACAAACGAATATATTCTCTGAACCTTTTTTCTAGCTGAAGTTTTATAGCACTATGCAGAGGACTGTATTTCCTGGTTATTATAAAACCACTAAGGTATTGTTTTAATTGGACCAGTCCCCAGAAATTCGCATGTTTTTATTCAGCAATATAAGATACAACTCCGAGACGCAAAATTTTAATTCGCAGTCCACTGGTCCATTTTTTTGTAAGGTGCTAAAAGATGGCGCGCATGTTGATACCGAGGTAGGTATGGTTCCTTCCTAGACCTCGGAACTGTTTAAAAAAGAGCGCGAACCACAGAGCGGCTCTAAAAAGCGTTCGTTTTACGGGGTTGTTTGAAAATGAATAAGACAAATTAACAGAAAGAATTGTTTATTGATAAATTTAGCTAATTAACCTAACCGTTATACTTTCAAATTAAAACAAAATATTTTCTTTTAATTTATTCTTAACCGTATTTTTATTATTTCCACAAAGCAAACAAAGTTTTCGTGACATCTTAACTTCTATGCACTTCAAACTGGTAAGAATTCTAATAAAGTCAAATAACTCCAACAAAACAATTAAGTAAAAAGAACAAGAAAAATAAAAGAATTAATCACATACAACACAAACATAAACAAAAAATGGCGACAGATGTCAGCTGATACACGAAATTCACGGAATTAGAATGGCCAGAACAGGCAATGGAATTAGCGCTACTACTGCCATCTGCCTCTATCTAGCGGGCAACTCTTCTTATGTTCTCACCGAACTAATTTTCCTATTAACTTGTGCGTCTCTTGGTTGTCTCTTTTAATATACGGATAAGGATTGAAATCGACCGCGTACTCATTAAATTTAAAGTATTATTTAACAGTGTAAATACCACAAAGATCTGAATATTAAACTGAAATTTTAGGAGAAAAACCAATTAACTGGGAAACTTTTTTTTAAACACTTCCTGATCATATTAAACGTCATATATCGTTTTTCTATTGTTGTTTGCACCTGCTATATCTTTCTGGAAATACATACAGAAACAAGGCCGTATTTTATAAAAATGTGGCAGCTTTTCATATATTTATAAGATTTCAAGAATACGAACAAGAAAACTTACCATACCATAAAAATAACATCCACGACGGCCAAGCCATAACACTTTTCGTTTTTCCTTCCTACGGTCGTTTGTTTCTTCTCTTTTGTTTTATAAAAAAATATAATTCTTATTAAATTCATTTCAAAGAAATAGCTTTATACTATAAATCTTATATCTCTGTATGAGTATTAGCTTCTATCGCAAATTTATTTTTGTGTGAGGATCTTTTATATCCCAAAAAGGTACAGGGAAATCTCTTGATTGTTTCTTCAAAAAACCCCTGTTTAAAATTCATGTTGACGATTCTAAGCCAGTAAAATGACAAACTGTTTGACACAAAAATCGACAAAGTATGCTATAAACAATGAATCACAGAGCACAGAACAAAAAGCGAACAACAAAATTCATACCATAGACGTAATTTTCACTGGTGTGAGTAAGGCTTTTCAAATTACTCCTCCTGGTTATTGAATGAACTATAAAGCAGGTCTTCTCTTTTTTCGGGGCTTTATCTATTTCTTCCAATATTACACTGGAGCTGATTTCTAAAGAGGTTCCGGGCCCCAACAGGGTGTTTCATTCTACCACTTTGCTAGTTCATCTGCTACTTCATACCCTTCTATTCCAGAGTGTCCTGGAATCCACAATATGGTAATTATACCTATTGTTCTCACCTGGTTCATTGAGTTTGACTTGGCATTTCCACACCATTTTGCACAAGAGTTTGCCTAACATTATCCTTTATGAATAATGAATTGGGCTTACCTTCCTATGGCGCGAATCTCCGGTTGAAAGAAACTTTCATAGTTTTTGATTCCTGGCCCGTACACTCCTATCCCAGTTTTTTCTTTTGCTTTTGAGCCGTCTGTGTACCATTGAATGGCATTCTTTCCAAGTCTAGTAATAGTTTTTGGACCCATTTATTCTTTTTGCTTATCTCGCGTTACACGTATATTTATTTATGGATGCATGACGTCTAAGGAGTTATTTGCTTAATGTTTTCCTTCTAAATAATTCTGGTATAAAATTTTCTTACTGAATTCCCCACGTTCTTGAATTAATTGCGGGAAAGAAAATTCATATACGGGAAAAATTTCCGGTAATAGGGAGATTACAGGCGAAAAAGTGAGTAATTACCGGAAAAAATTATTTACCTCGAAATAGAACCTGTTTCAAGAATATGGTTGAATAAAAGCTTACGAATCCCTGGTACCATGCGACTGGAACTAGGTTCCAATTCACGGTATTATACTTATTCTGTAAGAGAAAAATTAATATTCAAATTCATTACATTTAAATTGTGTGTTGTATCGGAATGATTGGAATTGACACACAAGATTAATAAAGCCCTTTCAGCAAAAAAGGGACTTGAAAAAAGTGGAAATTAAAATACGTATAATTGACAGGAGATTGGAAAAAATGTGAAAACGTTTGATGGGAAAAATTGAAATTCTTTAATGTCAACATTGTTTTTTGTCATACAGTGAGTAACAGCCAAATGGAATAAATTCGATAACGAAAAATGCTTGGTTGTATTTTTCAATGCGCATTTTTGTCAAAAAAAATTATATAGGGTGTGTCATGTGACTGTGACCAATACCAACTGTTTTCAGATTTTTTTACAAAAATTAACATTAAGAAAAGAAAATTATTTTATTTCACAAATTCGCTTCATTACACTTAATACTCATTTCCCATTTAGCTCTTGATATTGAGAAAGTAAGCAAATACCATTCCTGCGTTCCTTTTTACGGATGAAATAAAAAAAATAGATATTATGCTTGAGTTTCAGGAAATTTAGATGCAATATAATTTGCTGTTGGGTACCGACGAGGAAAAAATTTCCAATAGAATTCATCCGTTGCCATGGTAATCTGTCAAAAAACACGTTTTGGTTAGGTTAAAAATTACAGGTGTGGATTTTCCACCGGAATAATTTACATTGTCATTAAAACGACGAAAAATTTTCATTGAGTTGGTTTATTATACCTACGAACCCCTTATACTGTTCCTTAACCTACGCCTATTATAGATACCACTAGAAATATTAAGATTCGGTCATTGTTATAGTATGTACAAAAAGTACGAGGAGTAATAAACCCTAATT
>CAJUYG010002963.1:0-25183 GCA_910591675.1 Galerucella calmariensis
CATGACTTGAAATTAAGTAATTTGATTGGTTATTATATTCAGTAAAAAATTATCAGTAGTAATACCCCTAGGGTCTTGATAATACCGAGATAATTTTGTTATAGAGAATGCTGAAAGCGTGTTGCTTGATAATAGCCCAAGGCCGCAGGCAGTAATCAGTATTACTACTGATAATTTTAATAAAAAATGTTTTCTTCTTCAAAATCGATACCATGAACCTTTTTTCGAGAGAAAATTAATTTCAACTTTTTGTATTTGATTTGACTTAACACCACCTCTAGTAACTGTAGTTTGACAGGAGAGTTTCTGGACACCCTGTATAAATAATTGAACCCGTAAACAATACTTCGCAGAACATTTTGAGAAGTATAAAAATGAATAAAACCCATTCACCTGTAATGAAATTGGTCCGTATCTTTTTGGGTAAAATACTGCAGATCCGATATCGTGCGCAATTGGTTGCATGTCTATCCAATGGCTATCATTTTTGACATGTCTACACGGTATCCCAAAACGTCCACAGACACACAAACATTGTCCATTAACAGCAGTGAAAAAGGGCCAGTACCCAGTGTTCAAGACATTAGCTGTTGTGAAGATTTGAGCGAAAATGTCAAATATCTAAAAATGGATAAGAAAGCTGTGTAAATTTACAAATTTATAATTGAATTTGAAGAACACCATTCGTTGTTGTAATTTAATTAAAGTTAATGGGATAGTCAACTTTCTACTAGCGTACCTAAGGAAATGTTATTATGCAAACTGACACCAAAGTTTAGAACAAAAAGTCCACGAAATGCAGCACTAGTGAATTGAAACAGAGCGTTTTGAGATAGCTTCTTATTCATTCATTCATTCATACATTTGGGTTGGGCTCAACAGACAAGGCGCTTGAACGGAATCTTTGTACCATTACTAGTACAGGGAATGAAGCTCAAAAAAGGTAAAACCTCGCAATTTTTTCGTCCAGCATGGATTGACTTGAAATTTCAACAGGAGGTAGGTGATAGCCAAAGGTTCAAAATCTTTATCGAACCGAAGGGTGCTAAACGGTTTTTAGGGGTGAAAACTACCCTTATTTGTCAAAAATCATAAAATAACATTTTAAACCTGAAAATGGGTGAGATTTGGTTTAGATAAGTTGAATAATGATTGTTTTGAGCTTTGGAATACAATTTCATCATATTTCAACTCTTAAAAAGCAGCCCCTGTTACAGCTTAATGTAGAAAAAATCACGAATCCTTAAAAAATGATTTCGCCTCTGATTGATTTGCATAAAAATTTGGGATTAGGCTCAACTCACCCTCTGCTTTATATATCATGTCATGCCGACGAACCCTGATTGTTTCTTAGGGGTGAAAACTACCCCTAAATGTCAAAAATTAAAAAATAGCATTATAAATCTTAAGATAGGTGAAAATTGGTTTGAATTAGTAAAATTATGAATTTGTTACATTTTAAAAAACAATTTTATACTTTTTCAACCCTTAAAAATCAACTGTTATTAGTGTTAAATGTGTTAAAATGTGTCACGTGCATTAAGTAACTTTTCAACCTTTAAAAACCACCCTTCACAACATTGCAATTTTTATAAACTATTGTAATAGATATAAATTGAAAAAAAGTAGACTAAAGTACAAAAAAAAAATTTATTATCATAAAAATGCGCTGTATTTTCACATAAATTAACATAAATAAATGATTACATTTACAATTACAAATACAAATACAAATATGATTTTTAAATATCTGTATCATCAGTTTGATCTTAATTGTGGTCGATGTCATCTTCATCACGAAACATTTCGTATATATAACGCCCCACTGCCAAATAAACCGGTTTTGTACATTATTTTGCTTCCAAGTGTACTATACTATACTATTGGAATTTTTCGAAAAAAAAATCGATTGGTTTTTTTAACGTATTTCCTTCATTTTTGATGATAAAAAGTTTATTCAAAAACGATTTTGTAGGGTTTTTCAAGAACTACAAGGATCTGTGAGTTAAATCTCTTTAGACCCTTTCGTTTTTAAATGGGGTGAGTTTAAAGGGCTAAAAAAAGGTGGTGCTCGTGCGTAAATAGACGTTTTAAACGGCTATATCTCATCAAATATTAACTGTACAAAAAATCTACTTACAGGAAAATTTTTGTCATAAAAAAGCTACAATTTCGTTTTTCAACTTTGCTTATACCTCTAATATTTTCGGAGTTATTTTGAAATAAAGGGTAAAAAATACAAAATTATGAAAAATAGCTTTTTACTTTGAGCTATAATTTTTAGTTAGGGAGTTGTTCTCACCGATTTTTTTGTTTAAAAAATTAAGTGGGTACTGACATTATTTTTGTCATAATTCACTCAATTTTGATGCTACAGACCTTTTTAAAAAAAAAAGGTCTAATTATGCTCTTTAAAAAAGATTCTATGAGTTTTCTACGAAAAATGCATCATTTTTCCGGTATTCGACTTTGAATCTATCACATTTTGCATTTGGGAAGAAAAGCTAATCATTGATGGGCCATATCTCGGTTCCTATTGGTTTTAGAAAAATTATAAAAAGAGGGGTTTAGCTTGATTTTTTTAAAAGCTACAATTTTGCTCCACACAGTTTTTTTGATAAAATGCATAATTTTCGAGTTATCCGCGAAAAACATATCAAAAACGTCGATTTTTCCCTCTAAAAAGCGTTACTTTCAATCGCGAATAACTTAAAGAATATTGATTTTACAAAAAAATGTATGGAACATTTTTTGCTAAGAATCACTTTTTCAATCGATTCCTGTGGTTGAAATGTAATAAAAAATGTTCACCCCGAGATGGGGCTGCAACCACCCCCAAGGCTTTAGCACCTTTCGGTTCGATAAATATTTTGATCCTTCTGTTAAAATTTCAAGTCAATCCATGCTGGACGAAAAAATTGCCAGGTGAAATGCTTCATTCCCTCTGTACTTTACCCAAACAACACACTCGCCAAACAGCGAATGCTCCGAAAAAAAGTGTATAGAAAACCGGGAGAAAAGTGTATAGAAAGCAACCGGACACCAATAAGGAGCAGTCGCCACTACACATAACAAAACCTCACGTATTAGTGCACACTCACACTTACTTCGGGTGCTTTTCAGCACCTGAAGTAAATTCTACATATGAAAAACAAAAATCACCTTTCCCTTCCTATTCGGGATGCGGATGCAGGGTTTCTGTGGTTTTTTCCTGCATCTTAATTTTCGCAACGTTCGGAACAGCGATATACGTTGCGGAAATTGACCAATTGGCCATCCCTTGGGTGCACAGCCACAGCTGTTCCTACGGCGACCGTCAAATCATGCCTTTAAATTTAGTCAATTCAAACCCTGAAGAGGACTAACTCTCCTATAACGGGGTAAAATCAAATTTTTGCTTAGCCTATCCGATGATGGATAATTTAAACCCTGTTATCCACCCATTTCCATTCCAGAAGCTTCGTTTCTTCTATATAAGCCACCAGTTCATCTGGAGGGATCTTAAGCAGTTGTGATGGTTGTGTTATTTCCACTTCAAAGTGCTTACGTCTCAGTCCTTGTGAGTTCTCACAGAAGCAGAGTATGTATGTGTTTCATCGTAGAGTTCACATTTTCTGCACATAGGTTCACTAACTTTGCCCATCCTGTGCAAATGCTTCCTCTGGGTACAGTGGGTACAGTCACCAGGTCGGTAACTATCTTCAAATTTCTCTCACTCAGTTTCAACAGCCTGGACGAGAGTGCCTTGTCCAACTCATTCAGTAAACTCTTAGTATGGAGGTGTCCTTCTGTCAACCTCCATTTGAGTTGGTGTTTCTTAGCTAGTAAGTTCCCGACTTCCCCTCTTATGTAATTCTCCCCTCGTGTGCCAGCACCCTTATTAGAGAGCCAGCATGTTGAGGGATTCCTTACAGTTTTCTACCAGTTCAGACCCAGTTGGTGAATTGCTGATAGCTTCAAGCAGAGCCTGGCTGTCAGTGGAAATTTGAATTTTTTGAACGGTACATCTTCTTCTGCTGTTTTGATAAATGCAGGCTATAGCGGCAATCGGCTCTGCTTGAAACACAGTTGTGATGGGATGATGATATCAAAGCTCATGTAAAATATGTGTGTTCTTCTTATTTCAGTGTGTCCTTCTTGAACATTGTTCGGGCAACCATAAGTCTCCCAATTTCAGAATTTGTACGGGCTACGCCGCCTTGAAAGTCCCGCCAGTAACTCTAATACCTAAGACAAGAGATGGGAGATATACACAAAACGGGAAGAAAACTTTGGTAGAACTCCTCGGAGAACATTTTCCAGAATGCAAAATAAGTGATGAACCATTAGATACAGAACAACATATGATCCCGAGAGCTCCAAACCAGAGTAACGAGGAACGAGAACTACTGTGGATCTAGACCTAGCTGCTGAACAATTCCAAGAAGCTATTGTGTCTATATTCAATCGCAACTGCCCCGAAACTACAAGGAGAACCAACAGGAATGTGCCCTGGTGAAATAATGACCTTGCAGTTTCGAGTGCGGAAGTACGAAAGCTCTTCAATAGGGTAAGCAAAGACGGAGAGTGGACCGAATATAGGAAAACTCTGATGTCATATAACAAGGCTCTGAGGATCGCTAAGAGAGACTCATGGAGGAAGCACTATGAAGAGGTAGAACAGACCTCCGAATGTGCTAGACTCCATAAGATACTCTCCAAAGATCCTCAAAGGACTATTAACTCATTAGAGACAAGAGTTGGGAGATATACACAAAACGGGAAGGAAACTCTGATAGAACTTCTCGAAGTACATTTTCCAGAATGCAAAATAAGTGATAAACCATTAGATGAACAACAACATATGGTCCCAAGGACACCAAACCAAAGTAACGAGGAAAGTTGGAAAGTATCTAGGGAAGTGGTAAATCAAGGCAAAATAAAATGGGCAATAAACTCATTCGAACCATATAAATCACTGGGACCGGACGGGATTTATCCAATTATGCTGCAAAAGGCAAACGGCATTATACTCAGCAGACTGTGTACGATCCTTAGAGCAAGCATGGGACTAGGGTACATACCAAAGGTCTGGAGAAATGTTGGGGTGGTCTTTATTCCTAAGCCTGGTAAAACAGGTGACAATAAAGCAAAGTCCCTGAGACCCATAAGTCTGATGTCATTTGTACTGAAGACATTAGAAAAACTGGTAGACATGCACATTAGAGGAGGATCGTTGGTAGAAAGACCGATCGACCTGGATCAATATGCATACAGACCAGGAGTATCCACAGTGACAGTACTCCATCACCTAGTACAAGGAATAGAGTAAGCTCTCGAAAATAAGGAAATATTATTAGCAGCTTTCCTTGACATGAATGCCTTTGATAACACCTCTCACAAAGTAATAACTAGAGCAATTCGTCAAAAGCAAATTGACGAAACAAGCTGCAGATGGATAGACCGCATGCTGAAAGACCGAACAAAATTTTCAACCTTGATGGGTGAAACATTATCTCAAAAGGGTGTCCTCAAGGAGGAGTCCTGTCTCCTCTAATATGGAACCTTGTAATGGACGGACTGATATGGAGACTCAAAAAGGAACACCATACTGTCTTAGGATATGCAGACGATCTGGCCATCATATCACAAGGCAAATTCAATACTACGGTCAGAGAACGCATGCAACAGGCTCTGAACATAGCAACAAAATGGACGGAAGAGGTGGGTTAAAATGTATGTCCCACCAAATCAAACATAGTACCCTTTACCAAAAGAAGGGACCTGGTGGGATTCGGACCACTATTCCTTCAAGGTACGGATATTTCAACGATCATGGATGTTGAATATCTCGGGGTGATTATTGACTCTAGATTAACATGGACCAAACAAATGGAAAAAGTAGCAGCAGGATGGGAAACCGCATTAATGATGGCAAGACGAACTTGTGGGGGAACAAGGTGGATTTACATTGTAGTGATTAAGCCCATAATAACATATGCGTCTTTGGTCTGGTGGACAAGGACGACACAAAAAAATGCAATGATGAGACTAGGCAAAGTGCAAAGACTTGCTTGTCTCAGTATTGCAGGGTGCATGAGAAGCACGCCAACGGCAGCACTAGAATCCTTATTTGGCCTTCCACCATTACACCTCGTGATAATGGGGGAAGCAAGGATAGGACTATTTAGGCAGCAAAGTAACCTGAGCAACAAAATAGTTAGATCAGGACACACATGGCCACTAAACTTCTTCCCAGTCCTAAATATGAGGTAGAAATACCTCACAGAAGAACTGGCAAGACCTAAGCAGACTGAAGTTTCCCCGAGGAACACAGGTACACAGACGGGTCACAGTCTGGGGAAAGGACAGGAGCAGGGGTGTATAGTGAAATGAGAAACACAAGATGCTCCTTCTCACTAGGAGAGCATACCTCTGTATTTCAGGCAATGATGTATGCTATCCTAGAATGTGTCAGAATTAACAAACATAGGACTGACCATCACAGAATAAACATACTAACTGGCAGACAGGCAGCCCTTGCAGCTTTAAACAGCCGCAAGGTAACATACAGACTGGTAGAAGAACGCCAGAAAGAACTAGAAAAACTAGCAGACCACATTAAAGTAAGATTAGTGTGGGTGCCAGGACATAACGGTATTTCTGGGAATGAAAAAGCTTATGAACTCGCAAGAAGAGGTTCAGCAACAGCATATGTTGGACCAGAACCAGCTCTTTGGACCACAAAGAAGGTAGTCCGAGGGCAAAAATGGGTACAAAGCCAGCATAGACTTCAGTGGAGGAGCACTCCAAAGCACAAAACCCTCATAGGTGACAAATTTGTGAAACGGGCCGAAAAACTACTGAATATCAGTAGGAATAAGCTAGGAATTATTACAGGTTATCTAACGCGTCATATCCCGGTAAAAGATCACCTGCTTAAAATAGGGTTATATAACGGGACCTTAGCTGCAGACTTTGTGTCATGGAGACCGAGACCGTCACCCATATCTTATCTGACTGTGAGGCACTGATCTCGAGGAAACAAACAATCTTTGGAGAAGCCACTGTGCTACCCGAAGTATATGGCACGCATCCAGGTAATCCATACCTGCTCGAAGATACGGGGATAACTGGATGGGTGGACTAAATGCAATGCTCTCGGCATCAGAAGGGCTCCAACAAAAAAGATTCCAAACCCTAATACTTTGACATGGTTCTGATATTCGTTAACAGTCGAGAAAAAGAAGATTCCTAAAACTGCACAGCTCTTCACAACTTTGCTCTAATTCAAGATATCTCGTGACTTTCACGGTTTCCAAAACCAAAATAGTCAGCCTGTATGGATTATTCGAATTGTACCTTCCAACACAGTGGGTATAAAATAGTTACGAGTGCCTAAGAAAAATACCTACTACCTCCCTGGGGAGTGGGCGAAGTGGGAAGCCGGAGAGAGATTCAAAATATGACTGAAAATATAGTATGTGTAATTGTGGTAAATCCAAGGTTTCGTTCAATATATTTAGGCAATAGTATATGAGAATGGCCAAGGAGCTATAAATTTTTATTTTTCACACAAAAAAATAAATAATTATTACTGTTATAACGATTATTACCTTTGACGCGTTAAACTCATCCATTTCCTTATTACATAAAATCAAAGCGACTTCGAAACACTCCTCCACTATTCTTTTCACCCTTTCATCGAATACTTGCATCATATTTGAATTTTGTATCTCGCCACAACTTGACATCGCCATTGTTAAACAGGTAACGCAAATCGTACTGTTGTTTGAACACACAATTTTTGAAGTAGGAATAAATTCATCCGCAGATAGAATGTTACCTGTTTTTTTTTGTTGACCTATCAATTCCCGATGCCTAATCAATTGTTTATGACATAAAAATTATTGATTGCCGAGTTTATATTCTGATAGACTCATCAAAAATATTTTAAAGGCTATTGTGCACACTTATCAACCTATATGAAATCATCTTATTAATTATCAGTTATTTTTATTTCCACGTTTATTTGATTGAAAAACTGCAAGTCCATTCATATATCCGCTGATTGAAATGTGCACCATTTATATAAATCAGCTTTTAAATTGATAGAAACTGAAGAGGAATATATTATGAAGAAATAAATTTTTTCCCTACTAGCTGTGGAGTTGACAATTATTGCTTTTTCTAGCCAACTTCTTTCTATTATTCACACGGAAAAAAATATTTGTTATATCAACTAAATTTATTTAGTCACTTTTATTTGATTAACTCGATTAAATTTCATTCATATCAAATACTGAATGTATTCGTCCAAGGAAATATTAAAATTGCCGAAACAAAATGGAATTGTCGAACTAATCCTAGATATTTCTTGAACCAAAAATGAACTTATTAAGTCAAGTATTTCCTAATTTACATCAAAGTATTATAATATTATCTCAAAAAAATTATTCATTCAAATCAAACAAATGAACACGCTTGATTCAAACATACACCTGTCAAATGAAATATATTTTAACTTACTTTAACCGAATAATATTATTAACTCAAATATAATATTTGGTTGACTCAAACAAGTGAATTCGCTCGGTTCAAAATAAATTTTTTTAAATGAAGCATTTTTCAACTCCTTTTAAGCGAATAATAATATTAATTCAACCTTAATATTTGCTTTTCAATCAAGCATGTACACTATATTGTTTAAAACAACAAATGAATTGGTTAGGAACTTAAAATCACTGAAGTAACCAATTTCAACAGTCAATTTGAACTGTTCATTCTTGTTTGTTTCAACAGATGCAATAGTTCAATCGGAATAATTTCATATTTGTATCGACTGATTATCTGATTCATTCAAAATGTTCTTGCTTAGTAGATTGTCCTGTTTCTATCTATCCGAACGTTTTCACTTCATTCTTCATTTTATATTGTTCTAAGAAAGGAGTTAGATCGTAAGGTGAGTGATAACCTGTTGTCTGGAAATCGTTCTGGATTAGCGGATTATTCAGGTAAATATAATTACGTATTCTATTTACAAATATTATATTATCTCGTTTCTTCCGAAAAAATGTACATTTTTGTTTTAAGATGATAGGTAGTTTGTCTTGTATCAGTTGTATCTTAAATCGCATACATCACATTCTAAACGAAACATGAATTTAAACTGAGATTAAACCCGGTTTTAAACAGTAAGTAACTAATGTCTTTTTTACAAAGTTACGGTACTTTGCTATGATCCTACCTAACCTAACCTACCTAATTGGAAATGTAAGGTAATGTGTCATTACCTTCACTTTAAATTTGTTATATTCATCATCATTAACTTGCAAATTGTTAATTCTAAGCGTTATAGTAGTGCTACCTAAATTCAGTTTTTGAGAAAGGGACATGTGATACATTCATTGGGGCTGCATTTCGTATATTTATATTGGAAAATTCAAGAATTTCCTTTATGCTTGTTTAGAACATTCATTAAACTCTATTTTTATTTTTATTATTACTTCTTTGTAGATCAACATATATTATGATTTGATTTTCTCTGATGCCCTTATAGTGAATTTGCAAGTGGATTGGTTCCAATTTATGGAAAAGTTATTGCGGTTGAAAAGAAATGCAGTTAGTGGAAGTTTGATTTTATGTTTTAGAAAATTAATATTTTATTTTGTTATTGTTTTTTCTTTTTAAATAAAATGCTATGAAGTATATTTAACTTTTCTTTTTTATAGCACTCAGTATGTTATGTCAACTTAATTTTTATATTAAAATTATCAATCAGTTGACCAAACTGATTGCATTTCAAGTTCAATCAAATATTATACTTTCCAAGTAATAGTATATTATATACCGCGGGACTGAAGTAGTACATTTAATCCTGAAGGTAAAGTTTATGGCCCGACCGCAGGGAGGGCCATAATTTACCTGAAGGATTAAATGTACTTCAGTCGCAAGGTATATACGATACTTTTCGTACTTCCGGTATGATTTTATTAATTATTTCAATAATTTCAATCAGTTTTTTCTCTCTTCAACTCATTTAATAAACTGTCTTTAAAATAAGTTACCATAGTAACATTGCGTTGTGACAGTTATAATTTAGAAACATTGTCATTACTAGTGTCATTGTAAAGAAACATTGTTATTGATAATTATTGGTATCATGAGTGAAGAAGGTGTATCTGATATTGATAAAAGAGCAGCCGAAGTAGGTGAAGAATTGTTACCACCGAAATCTAGAAAACTATACGAGCAGCAGTACGATGCTTTTAAAAAGTGGTGCCGCTTAAAAAATGTGAGACAACCTACTGAAAATGCGCTGTTAGTCTACTTCGAAGATAAATCAAAAGCGGTTTGTGCCTCAACTCTCTGGGCACATTACTCAATGCTGAAATCGGTTATTAACATTAGAGAAGATATTGATATAAGTAAATTTCCAAAATTATTAGCTTTTTTGAAGAGAAGAAATGAGGGATTTAAGCCAAAGAAGTCAAGAATTCTCACGTCTGAGCAGGTAGATCAGTTCTTACGGGAGGCTCCGGATGATAAATATTTAATGCTTAAGGTAAATTTGGAAATTTGTTTATATTCAGAAATTTTAAGAAATCAATTTTTTTGTAGGTTGCACTTATTTTGGGCGTTGCGGGAGCTTGTCGTGGAAAAGAGTTGGTTGATTTAGAAATCGACGATGTGAGAGATTTGGGCGATTCCTTCCTAATTGCGATTAGAAACACCAAAAGTAAAATTGACCGAAATTTTGTGATCAAAAATTCAGAAAACAGTGCCATCAGTTTTGTGGCGATATTTCGGAAATATGTGGCATTGCGAAAGACAGGGACAACTCATTCAAAATTTTTTGTTCAATACATCAACAAAGAATGTACTACGCGAGTAGTAGGAAAAAACATGTTTGGTACATTTCCACGGCAAATAGCAGCTTTCTTGAAATTAGAAAATGCGACGTCTTATACGGGACATTGTTTTAGACGCACATCTGCGTCTTTGTTAGCTGATTCGGGAGCAACAATAGACGTGCTGAAGAGACATGGAGGATGGAAATCCTCCAACGTGGCCGAGGGATATATTGAATCGTCTATTAAAAATAAACAAAAAATTTCAGATAAAATATTTGGTCAAGTCGCCGATTCGTCCACTATAGTTATGCCACAGTCCTCATTCTCGCTTCCTGTTTCCGCAGGATCTTCGAAACAAACACCAGTTCAATATGAAAAGGACCTATCTGTTACTCGTCAGTTACCTGCTGCATTAACCCAGGAAAGACTGGTCAATATGACGAACTGTCACAATATTAATTTGAATATTAACGTTAATTACCATTCTAATTAATTATATTTTTCAATAAAATATCCCTTAAATTAGTTTGTTTGTGATTTAATCGTTCCGGGAGTTTCGTCAATATTTAATCCCGGAGGGATTAAATGTGACACTTTAGTACCTGTCACAAGGGAGTGAAGTTGTCACTTTAGGCCCGGAAGTACGAAAAATATTTAATTCATCGGATAAATTCTTAAAATTAACGCAAGCAATTAATTTTCTTGATTTGCTTATGAATTTCGTTGATTTAGTAATTTTGTTATTCAATTTAACAACATAATTCTTCACCTGAATCCAAAATTTGTTTCGAACCAAGCAAAAAAAAATTGATATGATGATAACGTTTGTTCATTTATTATAATTTGTTCAACAAAAAAAATTGACTAAATCATTATTTTTCTCAATTGATTTGATCATTTTTCAGATTCAATTCAACAAAATATTCACTATGCTGAAGCAATAGTTTTATCAAAATAATTTATGAAAATGGTACAGTTGACTAAATATTTGGTTCAGTCAACAAACAGTTAATTGCATCAATACTTTAACCTGCATTGAAACCAAGAAATTATTTTAATTACTCCAAAATAATATTTTGTCGTGCATATATGACACTTTAATTTAATTGATCCAAATACATTTTACTTGATACAACGATTCTTTTTTTTCCGTGACAAAAAAGAAAAATTATATAAGATTCAGAACATCGGTTGATTTAAGAAACGCCTTCAAGTTTTGCACATTACATGAGGGTCCTAGTAAGTCCGCTAATTCACATGCTTGAAGCTGCGCCTGATGTCGCTTCGCTTTAATTGTGGACATTGAATGTGCTTGACAGTTCATTACAGCGTCATTACAATAGTCACACTTTGGTTTAGGATCGTTGCTGAAGAGATGACTGTGTGTTAGCCAAGTGTGGCCTAAGCGTAGTCTGGTTAGAAGCACTTGATCACGGTGATTTTTGGGTAATATAGGCCATGGTTTTGTTTACTTTTTGACCTCGTTTAACTTAGTTTTCGCACTTTTCCACCGGTTTTCCCACGCACTCTTCACTTGAGCATTAACTGCAATTTTTACATCCGTGCTCACTGATAAACTAGTTGTTTCCGTATTGCCATTTTCTGCAGCTTGTTTGGCATATTTGTCTGCTTTTTCGTTGCCGTGAATTCCTATGTGGGATGGTATCCAGATGAAAACAACGTTCTTGCGGTTTTGTTGGGCAGTGTAGAGTTCCTGTTTAATTTTATTTACGAGAGGATGGTGTATTTATGATAAAATTCATGAGCGTAGCAGGTTTTGTTTAATATACAAATACGTCTAATAATTAGTTTGTTCAGATTTTTGATAAATCCATATTCAGCTAATTTAAAAAAGTACCAATATTTCAAGTGTAATAAATTATTAATTTTAAAATTTCACCCCATATAATTCATAATTGACCATACATCATTCAGTTTGTTGGAATCGGGTTATTGAGAGGATTTCAAAAATATGCAAATATACAGTTTTATTAAAAAAAACAACACTGACTATGGCATACTTGCGTGAATCAACCTGTACATTTAAATTTATGTTCACATAACGCACAACTCAATTCACAAGTTGACGTGTCTCGGCATTTTTATAATTTTCTAAAATAATGACATAAAGAATTTTATTCCATGAGTGGTTTCCACACTGTATACGCTCCATTCTCCACATTCAATGTATCGGAAATTATGTTATGTCCCTGGCTATTAACGGTGAAAAGAATGCCGTAAATGTGTTTTTGTGTTTCTTTTCATGAATCTGAATGAAATAATAAGCCGCATCATTCGAGAACTTTTATTACATAAAATCGGTCATAAAATAAAATATTTATTTTCAAGCTGACCTTCGATTTCCACCAGTTCCACAGCAGCAACAAATTAAAAACAATGTCAGTCCAACAGTGGCTGGAAAGGAAGGAAAAAACGTATTACAAGATTGACAACTCTCATGATATACAGTGCGTTCACATTTAAATCATTCATAACGCAAATTAAAATGCGACCGAGGGCACGGAATCAGTCTGCGTATACCCGATATCCAAGTCACTCTGTCATGTAGCTCAAGGGACCATTTTGTCCTTCCAATTGGTGAATATGTTACCGAAAAAGTATAAAATTGAGGCATTCTATTTAAAACCTAGGTACTTTCTAGAATGACTAACGATTTCATGCAATGTATGGAAGTTTTTGCATTTTGCACTCCCTCATGAAGGATACCGTACCATTATCTATAATAATGAATATTCTGCTAAATATTTCAAACGTCTACCTGTTTTTGTAATTAATAACAAGCAGAATAATTATTTAAAAATAAAATTAACAATAAAAAAAACTTCTTCACGGGGAATCGAACCCGGGTCTACCGCGTGAGAGTCTGGTTTGCTTACTACTCGGCCACCGAGGAATACGCAAATTGTTTATCTATAATGTCAAATGTATTACATGCTTAAAAGTAACTAAAGTTCCTACCGTGTGTCCCGCGACACGTTCTACCTTTTATTACACCTTTTTAGAATGCGCACTACCTGGTGTCCCAAGGTGGGTCAAGCCAACACAGGTATATCTACTTTTCCACACAATATATTTTAAATATAAAAATTTCAAGGTGCATCAAACACCTCATGCGTTACTAGCTCTTGGACTATTACAACTACAATTGAATTTGACAAAATTCATTGATACCGTGTTAAAACTGGTAACATCATCATTTTCGCACATTATTAAAAAGATCGGCATTCAAAATTATCAATCCCATTCCTGGAATTCCTTCTGAAATAGTTAGTGTGTGAAATAATAAAATTGTTTCAAACTTCAACCGCGCTCTGAAGAAACATTTTCAAAACAGTAATTAGATACTCACCACCCAATAACGATACCATAGAAATTTCGTATTCCACTCGTAAGGGTTTTTGATTTTCTAGCTGGTCTTTGATTGATGAACCCATTTTAGATACTGAAATTTTAATAGAATTTTTAAATCAATACTAACAATGACAATTGGAAGCGAATATCTGACTTATTTATGCCAATTTGAATAGAGGAGTTCAGTCTAAGGTCAGTGTGGCCAACAAAAAGTGGGTTTTCTGACAAGAATGACAATTAAGGTCCACCATTCAAAAGAAAAGATTTTTGCATGTTTTTTATCATTGCTCAATTAAAATAATAAATACACCCCCGAAGCGTAAATCTTGAAATTTAAAATGACTTTTTAGCTGAATACTCAATATATCGGTGGCCAATAATTCTAGGAACTTTCAAGTCAATTGCAGGTTGACCTTTGAAAAAGTAACCCAACATTATTTATCTCCAAAATCTAGATTTAATTCTCTTCCAAAAGTTATATCCGTCAATGGATAATCTATGCTGTCCATAAACATACGTCCATGGATGGACATCCATAGTATATCTTTGTGCTATTTGGGATAGTGTCTTATTAGCAAGGTCACGCAGGTTCTATACATATAATCTTTAAAAAGAAATAAGTATACTTTCCAATTATTCCACAAGAACTAAAATTATAGGCGTTGGAAAATTACTCTAAGTGAAAAAAAACTTTTCTTTTTCTTTCTATTTTTTTTGTTATTAAATAAGGAGCAATTGAATATTTAACACTACAACTTTTCCATGTAATAGGTTAATTTGGGAAAAAAAATACACCCCTACTTTTGGATAAATAAGTGGCTAGAGTATAAAAGAAAAATTTCAACCAAAAAAGTTCTTGTTGATAGCCGAAATGAGTGAAAGCAGCTTATATTTAGATTTTCGTAAGTTTTACGAACGTGACATAAATCTGTTAAATCACCATGGAGTGTATCTCCCAATCAAAAAAATGAAATATCCCAATTTATTTGCTGCATATTGCGTTTGTATTTTTTTCCCGTTAATGCTCGCTATAAATTGTAGCGAATACTTTTATATCCTTTTCGAATGTCACAGCGTTCAGGATTTTGCAGGTAAGAACTACGTTTGCACCACCACGGTTTAACAACTGCCATGCTTCAAAAATTAACCCCACTGCGCAGTTATTGTACGAAATCTTGAGCACCAGCTTTGTGGAGACTCAGGATATTGCACGTATGCTTCACCAAGCACAGGAGTTACTTGGGGCCGTCTGTTTTCCAGTCTATATATTTCTAATTCCATCATTCTGTAGACAACATTTTTATTCTGACAGAATGTGGAGTTTACTCGAGAGCACTAAGCCTAAGGATTAAGAGGGGAATGGGAAACAATACCAGCGTGGTTCAAACATAACTAACAGGTATCTCAATTGCCACCAAAGAACTAACCAGCAAAGGAATTTCTGACAAAAACATAACAATCTGCACTGATAGTAAAGAAGCCCTATTAGCCTTGAACAGACAACATGTTATATCGGGGCTAGTACTAGTGTGTCACCAAGATTTAGCTAACGCCTCGGCAGATATCAATATTATCCTGAGGTGGGTTGAGGGGCACGACAGGAGTAAAGGTAATTGCATTGCTGATTCTTCAGCCAGGGAAGCGGCTGAACTAAAAATTTTAGGACCCAGTAACACCTACGGCCTAACGACTTCGACAATTGCGGAACTAGCCAAACGTTACACCCATGCTCAATCCATTAAGAGATGGGATGGAATCAAAGGATGCAGTCTTGCTAGGATCACCCTGGGCGACCCTGGGAAGCTGGCGCCGAAGAAATATTTATCAATGAACAGGAAAAACCTACGTTTAACAGTAGGATTTCCGACTGGCCACTGTCAACTAAGGAATCACCTTCATACTATGGGGCTAGTGGACACACCCCTATGTAGGATGTGTCATGCATGTCTCATGCGAGTGTCCGAAGTTATCGTCAGTAAGAAAGTGTGTGTTCGGTGAGTCTTACACCTGCCGATATAAAGGGGATGTCTCCAGGATGGACGATGAACTAGGAGGAAAACTCCTCGGGAGGATGTACAATGGGTCACATGTGGCCTAAGTGCTGTGAGCCTACACTCACCCTCCCTACTCTACTGATACAGATACAGATGCTGACTATACTCAAGTTTATTTGTCTTTAAATCCAGAAGAGTTTGACCAGGCTATGGCAGCATTTACTCATGATTTTAGTCATAAAAATGGAGCTTCTGTAGACCAGTGCGTAACTCTCAACCTTATTAAGTCAATGGCAATAAAACATGTCCTTAGTGAATATTTCTTCAATTTCAAGGCTCAGCAAAATGTTTGTTCAGGAATTTGAATTTGAAGCATCTGAAACCAAGGAAATTAATCACCACCTTCAATTCCTGGAAAATGAAATCGATCACTACTTTTATCTTGTGTCAGCAAGGAACCCATTTTAAACCCACTCAGATATTGCCGAAGTTACAGATGAATTGCAGGATAAATTTTAAGATCTTGAAAATAATCCTACAGCTAGTGCTTTATTGCAGGAAAAAACTGAATTTTGGTGTGTCGCTCATCAGTCTTATCGAAGAAGTGGGTGGCACAGAAATCTCTAGAATGGTGGGTGATCTCACTAGGACAAAGACGGGCGGAACAGCTTATCGAAAGACATTCGCCTACTTTTACGACAGACCTCATAAGCAAAGACAAGAAAACTGTTAAAGGCATAGTAGGTATGTTAGCAGGTCACTGTAAGCTCAACAGGCTCGCAAAGCTAATGGGGTTGACAGACGAGGCCATGTGCAGAGTGCACACGTAGGAGAGGAAACTTCTGACTACATCCCATATTAGTGCGATTGCCCCGCAGTTTCTTGAACTAGGAGATGATAATCCACCGGCAAGAAATTACATAAAAGAATTAGTCTCACTTTTCACACATTTTTATTGGCGGATTTGCCTTTTATAATGCAGCCATAAACACTACTGTATGATTATCTGATTGCTTTCCAAGTTTTTCTCCTGCTCCTATTCATCTCTGTGTTCGACTCTATGGGTTCAATTATATGTTTGAAACTCTCTATAATTGAAATTTGCGGGAAAAGTTAACTGACTTATTATTTTTTGCCTAACCGTTAGTAAGTTGACTTTGGTCAAACTATCGTTTGAACAAGCCATGTGGTATGAACTGCCCGGTCACCACCATCCGTCCAGTCATATAACCATCTGGTCACCGAGGCTTTATACAACCGGACCTTAGAAACATAATATCATGTTCATACTTAGACATTTTCGAAAATAATGGATTAATTCTATTAAACACTTTGAATTAATTTTTTTTCAGGCAATGGGTACGTCGCTAATATTTGCTTGATGGCAAATATAAGAGCTTACTATTTATTTGAAGAAAGGAAAGATTTAGTATATATATTCGAAAATTTAAACAATCCCAAATTTCAGCCTATCGATAAAGAAGCTAAGTTAATTGCAGAAAAAACTTTAATGTTTTATAAAAAGGTGAGTAGTTGAGTAGTATTGGATAGATTCTCTTCTTCTTCTCTTCTCCCTTTCCACTTTGTCGGGTTTAGATGAATATTCCGTTTCCATTTGTACTCAATATTTTCTGTCTTCTGCTGATCTTTTTATTCTATCTAGAGTTAGTGGAATTAATAATTAAGACTATGATTACATGGCGCAGTCGAGGGCGAAGTGATATTAATATTAAAGTGAAGGTCTTGTGAATACACAGCTCAAATATAAGTGCGAAAAATAGATAAGTGATGCTAGAACATCTTATTGGAAAGATTTCTGCAAAGCTTTGAAATATTGGGACTGGAGGAGTTGATCTTTATAAATCTTCCAGGTTGAAATTGGAGGGTTAGGGCACTGAAGTAAGATGTACCGGGTGGCAAACTAAGAACGGCCGTCGTCCTCTCTCTCTCAGGAGTGGACTATAGCACAGGTTCGGAAAAAAAAATTTATGACAAAAGTGTCCTCGAGAAACACCTGGAAATTATTTTCAGAATTGTATGTCCACCGCTAGAGGGCGTATTTGACAGTTAAAATTTTAAAATGCAAAATTTTCCAAAATTCCTCGACAAATTCTGCATATTTTTAATAGGACAAGCTTGAGTCTATCTCTTCAAATAAGGGGTGGGGGAATTTCCAGAGCCTCTTTAGCTGTGAGTTATATTCCCAAAAGCATTCCGACCAATTAATCTCACATCGTTCTTCTTAAAAACAATGGAGAGGTTATGCGAGCGGTATATAAGAGATGAAGTGCTAGCTCACAACCCACTTCATCCTAATCAGCATGCATATACTCCGGGAAGGTTCACTGATTCGGCCCTTCACCAAGTGGTTGGCAGAATTGGAAGATCATTGGACAACAAATAATACAGCCTGGGTATATTCATAGATATCGAGGGAGCGTTTGATAAAACAACCTTTCTAATAATTACCCAGCAACTGAACTCCAGGAAAGTACCTCTGGTAGTAGGAGAATGGATACTCAAGATGCTCTCTAGTAGAGCATTAAGTATCAATGTAGGAGACATCACAGTAAGAGGACTGGTCATGAGGGGATGTCCACAAGGAGGAGTCTTATCACCCCTTCTGTGGAACATAGTCCTAGACACCCTGATGAATCACCTCAAAAACAATGAATTCTACACGATTGCATACGCAGATGACATAGTTATCTTGCAGACTGGCAAATTTGTAAACACACTGTGCGATAAAGCGTAGGATGAGCTTACATTAATTGAAACATGGTGAAGTTTATCGAAATCTTCAAAAGCAAACTAAACTTTTCGGAAGAAATGAAATACCTTGGTATTACCCTCGACAGGAAACTAACATGGAACTCTCATCTACACAGCAAAGCAAAAAGAGCATGTGGCTTATGAGCAGTGTCGGAGGACAGTGGGACGCACATGGGGTCTGTCACCCCGTGTGGTCACCTGGATCTACACTGCAATAATAAGACCCAAGTTAACGTATGGAGCAGTTGCATGGGGACCGAAGGTTCTACAAGCATACAAAAATTATATCAAATACAGCGAATGGCTTGTTTAAAATCACAGAAGCCATGAGAACAACACCAACCGCAGCAATGGAACTAATTACTGGTTTGACCCCTCTGGACCTGTACGTCAAGGAGGTTGCGTTAATGGCCATGGTACGATTGCGTACGGCTGGTGTAAGCCCCGAAGTGGGAGTGGGCCAATTGAGGTTAAGCCTATGGCAGGAAGCGCTTACTATGCTATCTCTGTTGCAGGCAGCCAATAATGCCATTGAACCCAGGTTTTTGTTTAGCAAACCCTACAAAATACGAATAAAACAGAACACAGAGCCAGATGCTGCAAATGCAATACGCATATATACAGATGGTTCAAAAATGAAAGAAGGCTCAGGATGTGGAGTTTACTCGAGAGCACTAAGCCTAAAAATTAAGTGGGGAATGGGAAACAATACCAGTGTGGTTCAAATAGAGCTAACAGGTGTCTCAATTGCCACAAAAGAACTAACCAGAAGAGGAATTTCTGGCAAAAACAAAACAATCTGCACTGATAGTAGACAAGCCCTATTAGCCTTGAACAGACAACGTGTTATATCGGGGCTAGTACTAGAGTGCCACCCTGATTTAGCTAACGCCTCGGCAGATAACAATATTATCCTGAGGTGGGTCAAAGGCACGACAGGAGTAAAGGAAATCGCATTGCCGATTCTTTAGCCAGGGAAGCCGCTGGACTAAAAATTCTAGGACCCAGTGACACCTACGGCCTAACGACTTCGACAATTGCGGAACTAGCCAAACGTTACACCCACGCTCAATCCCTTAAGAGATGGGATGAAATCAAAGAATGCAGTCTTGCCAGGATCACCCTGGGCGACCCTGGGAAGCTGGCGCCTAAGGAATATTTGGCGATGACCAGGAAAAACCTACGTTTAACAGTAGGATTTCTGACTGGCCACTGTCAACTAAGGAAACACCTCCATACTATGGGGCTAGTGGACACACCCCTATGCAAGATGTGTGAACAGGAAGATAAAACTGTCAGGCATGTCTTATGCGAGTGTCCGGAGTTATCGTCTATAAGAGAATGTGTGTTCGGTGAGTCTTGGCCTACACCTGCCAAGATAAAGGAGATGATTTATAGCTATTATGCCATAAGTAATTTTTGATGGCAGATGTATTTTGATCACATATATGCATGAGTTTTAATAAGAGGATTCACAGGGTCAATTTGTTTTTGTACCATTATGCCTATTTTCAGTTTTAATGCATTTGTTTTTTTTTGTGATAGTTTTATGCATATTTTAACAATTAGTGGTGTATTTCGTGCTAATTTTGTACATTTACTTCTTGGTATGTCAGTTTTTAATATATTTGTCAATTTCCGATTAATTTACTTTATATTATAACGTGACAACATCGTACTACGTTACCCAGCACATGTCTATTGTTCGGGGAATTCCGTAGGCCGATTGTGGATACCCTCGGCTTTAAACCAAATAGCAAATGTTATTAAAGGAAATGTTGTTAAAGATCTTGCGATAGATGCAACTATTGTTCCTAAATTTAAATATGTACCAATTATCAGCGTGGATGTTGAACGAAGTTTTTCTCATTTAAAATTTGTGCTGAGTGATAGAAGAATGGGATTTACTGTTGACAATTTAGAAAAACAATTAGTTATTGGTTTATTCAAAGACGAGTAGTTTGTAATGTTTAAAGTTTCATTCGTTCCTATTATTTAGTGTTTTTTTTGCAAGAAGTAAGTTTCTGCTTTTTTTAGGAAAAAGTAGTGTTTTTATTTACATTATCTTATGACGAAATGACTTTTATTTTTATGTTTTTTGTGTAACACTGTGTTATATTGATAAAGAAATTCGTTTTTATAAATTACTTTTCCTTGTTTTTTTTTTAAATCTCATGCATATTTATGAGCTTATTGTCAGAAAATTTTGAGCGTTTTTAAGCGCCTATCTTAAGTTTTTTTATGCTTAAAAATCCATGCTCTAATTATCACTTCATGTTCCACGTAGAACTATTTTCATCAGATATCTAACAGTATGTCCCATTTTTTTCTATAATTATTTTGTTGTAGGTAAAACGTGCTCTGACAACCGTCTCTTTAATCTCTTGCACATTTGCTGTTGTAACTCCCATTTTTTATTCTAAAAATGGAGGTCTGCCGCTAGCTGCTTGGTACCCTTTTAACGCATCCGAAACACCAATACACGAACTGATGTATCTTTACCAGGCAGCTGCTCTATATTTCGAATCAATGATTAACATTGAAACTGACGTGTTGTCATCAGGTCTATTCACTTTCATTGGAATACAATGTGATTTCCTTTGTTACAAATTATATAGCGGATCTGCAACAAGTATGAAGAGCTATATTGAAGATCATCAGAGAATCCAGAGGTAGGATCACTAATATCGATAATTGTTGTTTCTATTACAGTGGACAGATCGAGACGTGAACGGTCAGAAGCACCGCCCACGAAATCCGCACGAAATTCGATCGTCTTAGACCTCAGAAATCATTCTTTATTGTTGTTTCGAGCGATAAACATCTTTGTACAGTGCCGGATTGAATTGGTTAATAGTACAGGGAATGAAGCATTTCACCTGGCAATTTTTTCGTCCAGCATGTATTGACTTGAAATTTTAACAGAAGGTAGGTGATAGCCCAAGGATCAAAATCTATATCGAACCGAAGGGCGCTAAAGCCTTTGGGGTGGTTGCCACCCCATCTCGGAGGTGAACATTTTTTATTACATTTCAACCACTGGAATCGATTTAAAAAGTGATTCTAAGCAAAAAATGTTCCATACATTTTTTTTGTAAAATCAATATTCTCTAAGTTATTCGCGATTGAAAGTAACGCTTTTTAGAGGAAAAAATCGACGTTTTTGATTTTCGCGGATAACTCGAAAATTATGCATTTTATCAAAAAAACTGTGGATAGCAAAATTGTAGCTTTAAAAAAAAAGCAAAACCCATTTTATAATTTTTCTAAGACCAATAGGAACCGAGATATGGCCCATCAATGATTAGCTTTTTTTCCCAAATGCAAAATGTGATAGATTCAAAGTCAAATACCGGAAAAATGATGCATTTTTTGTAGAAAACTCATAGAATCTTTTTCTAAGAGCATAATTAGACCTTTCTTTAAAAAAAAAGGTCTATAGCATCAAAATTGAGTGAATTATGACAAAAATAATGTCAGTACTGAATTTTTTATACAAAAAAATCGGTGAACACAACCCCCTAACTACACCCCTAATTAAAATTGATATTTACCCTTGTGCAATTCTCTTTGTACATGTATGCTTAATATGTCCAAGAAGTTTGACCAATTTATAATTCATAGTTTTCGAAAAATTATGGCTTAAAGTAAAAAGTTATTTTTCATAATTTTGTATTTTTTACCCTTTCTTTCAAAATAACTCCGAAAATATAAGAGGTACAAGCAAAGTTAAAAAACGAAATTGTAGCTTTTTTTATGACAAAAATTTTTTGTACAGTTAATATTTGACGAGATATAGCCGTTTAAAACGTCTATTTACGCACGAGCACCACTTTTTTTTAGCCCTATAAACTCACCCCATTTAAAAACGATAGGGTCTAAAGAGATTTAACTCACAGATCCTTGTAGTTCTTGAAAAACCCTACAAAATCGTTTTTGAATAAACTTTTTATCATCAAAAATGAAGGAAATACGTTAAAAAAACCAATCGTTTTTTTTTTCGAGATATTCCAATAGTTATAGTATAGTACACTTGGAAGCATAATTATGTACAAAACCGGATTATTCGGCAGTGAAATTTAATAGAAAAGAAACATCTGTTCATGTGTCAAGGTATGTGAATGTGTATTTCGTTGGTTTCTCGCCAGTGTTCCCTCAATTTGGGAAGAAATAGCACATGCGCTGACATTTTTTGTAGAATTATTCGATTGTATAACATATAACACTAATAACAGTTGATTTCTAAGGGTTGAAAAAGTATAAAATTGTATATTGAAATGTAACAAATTCATCATTTTACTAATTCAAACCAATTTTCACCTATCTTAAGATTTATAATGCTATTTTTTTAATTTTTGACATTTAGGGGTAGTTTTCACCCCTGAGAAACAATCAGGGTTCGTCGGCATGACATGATATATAAAGCAGAGGGTGAGTTGAGCCTAATCCCAAATTTTTATGCAAATCAATCAGAGGCGAAATTATTTTTTAAGGATTCGTGATTTTTTTTACATTAAGCTGTAACAGGGGCTGCTTTTTAAGAGTTTAAATATGATGAAATTGTATTCCAAATTTTTTCTGTTGTGTCAGTTAGGGATAAAAATTAATTTCTACTTATTTTTTCTTGACAACGGTAGCTGGAACGTTACCGAAACGTTGAAATAAAGAATTTAAAAATATTGTGGTTTAATTTCCCAAGAAATTAAAAAAAGAATGAATAATATACCACAAGGAACATACAGAAGATATAAATATTATTATTAAAAACACAATTTGTTGCGTTCTTTAAAGTACTCGTAATTGCCAGTCCAGTGGAATTATTTGGTGTTAACCGGTAAGTAGATGACGTCGATGAGGATAGCATCGGTTGCAGGTCGCATAAAGATGACGATCACAGTGACGGCAACGGTTTCAAGTCATTTGTAGATGGAAGAATTTTATTCGATATATTTCGTGAATATTTATTTACCTGTTGTAACAAAAGCTATAACTTCCGAAGTAAAAAACTATCAAATAAGGTCAAAATTTGCATAATTTTACTTTCCGCACTAGTGACACTTTCAAAACTAAAATGCGTGCAGGAAAATGGGTTGAAACGCACGGTCGTAGAAAAAAATACTAACCTTTAATTTTTGAATAGTGCAGGTTCTTGTCTAGCTGATAATAAATCTGGAGATAACAAAGCCATTGCTACCTGTGGAGTGTAGATATAGGGATATAAATATTTATTTAAAAGGGCGACACTAATTTCAGTAGTTGAAAAAAAATTTGAATAGAAAATCAGCTAGCATTTAACTATTGTCATCTGCCTATGATTTCAAAAAGATACTAAGGTAAACTGTCGTGAAATGTAGTTTCAGTTACTGCGTGATGAATAAAACTTTGAAAAAGTATTTATACAGGGTGTCCCGTAAATAAGTATCGTAAATCAGAGGCATGATAGATCGTTAGGAAATATTTAAAATACCCAAATGCAACTTTTCTCTATAGCCTTCTTAGTTTATGAGATACGGGCTGTTAAATGGTGCAGACGAAATACACATTTTATTTCGTATCTTCTGGGGGGGTGGAAGTACAAATTTAAATTTTTTGTAAGTTATTGTCTTTTTAAAACACATCAACAGTATTAATAATGTCAAATTATAAGAAGCCAGTGGCGTGGTACGAGTGGTTCGTACACAACCTGACCCTACCTTATCTATACTTTTTGAGAGTGTGCCAAAAAATTACCATTATTGTTAAATATTTCTTACTTTGGGCTGCATTATTATATTTCTTGTAGTAATTTCAAATTACCTACCCTTTTCGCTGATTATTTTCGCTTTCTATAAGTGAAATTAGTTCAATAGATTTTGAGTTTATCGACTCGAAGCAAACATGTGATTGAATTTCTTTTCTTTCCAATATTAAGATAGGAAAATTATTTTTAGGCTGGCCAAAAGATGTGAGAAAGTATTCAGCAAAATATATTTTTTCCAATTTTTCGCAACAACCAGTGGATTATGTATGACCCTATTTTTATTAACTTCGGTAAAAGATAAATATCCAACACCAGAATTTACAATAATTACCAATGATTTTTTCAGGCTGCCCCCAATTCGTTGGAATTTTTATTTCTAGTTATTTATCAGAGTGCGATTTTCAATTTACTTTTGGTGCCATCTTGGTTTTCGTCACAATTAAGAAGAAAGGTACGTATCAACACAAAAAAAA
>CAJUYG010002964.1:0-25163 GCA_910591675.1 Galerucella calmariensis
AGTAGATGGTCTATGTATGTTCTACAACAAGTATGGGAAAACCGTGTGTTAGAGAGAGAGCAGCGAGACAATGTGTAAGAGAGAGAGAGAGAGCGGCGCGCGCGTTTTAATTTAAGGCAGCCATTTTTAGTCCTGTTGTATATTTAAAAATCTGAAAAAAACTTCAGTGAGATTCGATCCCACAACCTTCGCGTCTATAGCAAGGCATTCAACACATGCTGCCATAAGCTCTCATGCAAATTATTAGCGAAGAATGGTATTGCTGCTGCAATGTGAACGCGGGGGGCGGTGCGGAGGTAATCTACGTAATCGAGAGTATAGATATACCGGGGATGGTTGAAAGTAGCGCAAAAAAGGCACTAACACCTAACTTCGTTACTATTGGTCCGATTTGAATGGAACAAACGGCATTATGTATGGAAAGTGATGTAATTTATGGAGAGTATAAGCATGTGCAATAATGCTACCATAAAGGCACTAGCACCTAGCTTCATCCGATTTGAATGGAACGTCAGGTCAAATGACACACGTCGAAACGTCACGTGACACGTCAAATGATACACGTCAAACGTCACGTGGGACGGGAGAGAGGTGCCAAACGACTCCTAGCGACGAGTCTCCTCACGGTGGGGACATCCCGGTGCTGACTAGAAGAAAAGGTGGAGAGGGGTAGCCAAAGTGCAGTCTACTACACACCAAACTTCTTTTGTAAAATGTCTTCAGAAGTGTACAGTAATCGTTTTGAAGAGTTCATTAAGAATATTGGAAAATTGAATAAAGACATTGCTTTTTACGAAGACAAAAGGAGGGTTATAAATCAACTCGAAAATCTTTGCTTATCTGATGAGGAAGGACAGACGTGGAGAAGTCTTCGTATAAACTGGATGCCTGAAGAGGTCCATCAGTTAGCCCGTAGACTGCCGCAAACTACTTATCCGTTAAGATGTATTCAACCTACACCATGTTCAACAGAACAGAAAAGGATATAGAAAATGAAATTAATAACGTTTACGCCATGTCATGTGTAATATTAGTGGCTGTATTTGTTTTAATTTTGAAAATTGTAAAACGAAAATTCCAATCTTCATGTAATATAAAAGTTGATGAATATACAGAGTGTTTCAATAAAACCCATGTTTTTTAAAAAAACTTTATTTATAATGGTAATACAGTATTTGGAAACCAGTGGCGGAGGCGTTGTACATACAATGCCCGTTTCTTGAAAGAAGAATAATCTAGCAGGGGGCGCTTCTGTATGGAGTTTGCGTAGTTGGGATAGAATTCAGTGTAGTTAAAATATGCCTCATTGTAGTCAGTTTTAGCGAAATCCAATTGCATTCTTTCATTGGGCCAATACTCACCATTAAGTGACAGTCTTATACTTTGTACGTCGGCATTGTCAAATAAAGTCGGGTCAGCTGTACTCGAGTTACGTTTGTCGGTTTGAAAGAAAACAATAACAAAACGAGGTCTTTCAACTGAAGTGGATGTCTTGACAGCCCAAACTTCACGTCTTGCTCCTTTAGTAATTGAGGGTAATTCGTGTAACTCCCACTTCCTAAATGGAATAACTATAGGTTGATCTTTTTGAATGGATTTCATAAGATTTAATTTTATGTCGTCATTAGGAAAGATATGTTTAACTTTCAGCTCAACGCTTGTAATGTTAATTTTAGCTGTAGTGGAGAGCGTTCCAGAGACATTCTTTTCAGTAATATATAAGCAATCATTGTCATTTCGTGCCCGAACTAGTCGTATTGTTTGTCGCCCACATGTAATCATGGAATAATCGTTGAAAATGTTGAAAATATGTTTGAGAGGTATTTGAAGGTTGAAGGACTTGTCGCTATCATTCAAAATAGGATCTTTTGGGTAATTCCAACCGGCTATAGCCATATGATTGGAATCTTCTTGGTTATAACAGGTCATGGCACGTACGGCACTCACTATTCCAGGATCCCGAACTGTTTCCATTTCCCTGGCACTTTCACTGTACGTACATGAATCGAATAGAAAGGCTCCAACATTATTTCCTAATTTCACGTCACCAGCTCCGTTTACTTCAAGCGAACCTTTAATGCACAACAAAGTTTCGCTCATTGCAAAAAACGAATCAACTTGATTAATGCTAAACTCCACAATGTCACTGCAATTGAATGACTTTATAAATGGAGCATAGGTTCTATATTCAGCCTTTCGAATTGATTCATCAAACATCGGCTTACGGTAGATATCAAACATTGGAGGCATGTCGTTTTGGCGTAGACGTTTTCCATACATGGTTGTCATTTTTCAATTTAAAACCCAGCGATTGCAGGACCAATTTGTTTGCGAACGTGAGCTGTTTCAGCTTTGGCGACTGCTTAGCTAATGAAGTTGGAAGTGCTGCAGATTGTCTTTTATGATTTATTATTAGCCCCATCGCGCTCTAAGCTCCAACACCAACGTACTTAGTTCTCCACGAAAGTTTACAGGCTGACCGTCCTGGTCTAAGGCTATGACAGTGATGTTGGTTATTTCACGTTGTGGTATAACGGGTAAGTAGAGCAAATTATGAGGAATTTCGTCAATGGAATATCCTGGATCTACTTGTACGACGAATTCGTAAATAGTATGAGCAGGTCTGTTTGCATCGAAGGCTCCAGTGGTAATGTTACAATCGAAGCGTATGCTAGATACTTTAATAATTTTGACTGGGAGATCTGAAGAGTGCAATTTGTTAGAGTCGAGTATTTTCGGTGAAAATCCCAACATTCTTCCAAGACTATTGGTCTCCTTGAAGGAAATTTTGTATTTACTGGAAATTTCACATTTCAACGTATTGTGATTGGGTTTTAGTGAAAATATGTCCTCTGGTCTAGTTGAATTGCCAGCACCCAATTTATCTCGGATAAACGCTTCAAGATCGGCAATTTCGTAACATCCTGTGGGAAAATCAAAACTTTGAAGCTTGCCCTTGGTATCGTAGTAGTAAAACTTACAATTTTCAATGTTCGGTATACTGTGATAAGAATGAAAAGATCGTAGAGCTATTTCGTATTCCTTCTTCTGATCGAGCTCAATAGGCGTAGGAGGTTGAAAGGTAAACACGTGATTGGTGCTGTTAACTCTCAGCAACTGCGACATGATGACTAATGAAATACGAATAATGTTTGAATTTAAATAACATTTTTTATTTTTTTAATGTTTGGTTACAAAGGAAACAAGTAGCTTGCGAACTCGGAGGGCCGTCACAATGCGTCGTCCAATCAGGTCGGTTGTAATGGATGAAACAAGGCAATCGTATTTGTAGTTGAAAATTTGCTCGATATTCATTGGGAAGTTTATGCCACATTTCCAGCAATTCCGAAGGTCTTACACACTCTGTTAGATATTCAATGGGAAAGTGCTTTAGTTCTTCGGCAGTGAAACTACTCAATGTTTTTCCATGGTAGATATGTTGTAGTAATAGTTCCGTCATTGTTGTAGAAATTTCAAACACAAATGACCGCAATTGATTTGATCATAGTTTTGATATTGGGTATTGTTGTAAAAAATTCTCGCACTCTTTCCAAAATATTTAACAACTTCTTTCGGAGGCTTCAAGTTACCAAATGAATCGAAATACTCTACATTGTTGTTTATCTTTCGGTAAGCTACCCAATCACGCATTAACCAACTTTGACATAACACAATACGCAAAATCGCTTAAAATACCGCATTTTCGAGGAGTTTTCATGCGAGACACTCTCCCCAAAGCCGGCCCCCGGAAACAAGAATGCGCAGTGGTTAATTTGGACACCTCTGAGAATAGCGGAAGTCATTGGGTAGCTTTATTGGTTTTTTTGCTTTTTCAAATACAATCCGAAGCCGCCTTTTGGATACTTTTTCAGATACAGGCCAGATCCTACACGTTCCATAGCCTTATTATGTCGTACATCTTCTTCCAATTTCTTTTGCGCATGCTTTGCGTCAATGACAGTTTTAGCAATCCCAGCAGCACCACCTGACAAAGCTCCGAGTGCCGAAAGACCTGCAAACAAAGGGATAAGTGGTAGGAAACCTCCGGATTTCGCTACAGGTATCACTCGAGGAACCTCGACTTCTTTTTTCCCACCAAATTCTTTAATAAGTGCTTTGGCCGCTCGTAAGGCAAACGTTGCGGTGTCTTTCAAAGATGTTCCTCTCTTCAATGACTTTCCCACTTTTAGAATAACATCTCGATGCAAGGAACGACGTTTGCGACGACAACCCATTCCCAGCTTTCTTTTCACCTTCATTCCGCCTGTTACAAGTAATGCAGCAGTTTTCTCTCCCAGTGAAGCGTCTTTTGATTTGACACGAGCCCAAGCTTTATCTTCAAGTATTCGATCCGCTTTGTGTCGTTCTTCGAGAGACTTATTCTTCAAGTAAGAAATATCGTGTTGCTTACAAGCAGCGTCCAAGGGGTTGATGCCAGGATCTCCACGATCAAGACGTTTTTCCAATTTTGTACCGGCTGAAAAAAAAAACAATCAATTTTTTACATGAGGGGGTGGAGGGGGTAGTACTTACGTCCACAGTACTGATAGCTAGGTAAGTGAAGCTCAATAGGTAGTTTATTGATGAGAGAATTTAAGAGACCTTCTCCTTCAAACAACAACATTAAGACTGATACGCGTAAGTGGTAACACCTATATTTAAAGAGTAGTACTACGAAAAGCGACACACACAATGAAAATAATTCAACAAGAGCAGACTATACCCATTGAAAATCTGGATTTTACCTCAACACCAACTATTGGTAAACATGGTAAATTATTACCAAATTCTTTCCGTGCCATTATATGTGGCCCCAGTGGGTGTGGAAAGACGAATGTCGTGCTGGCGCTCCTATTTAATCCGAATGGCGCGAAATTCAAAAACGTTTATGTTTATTCAAAATCGTTATTCCAACCAAAGTACCAATTGCTGCAGGAAGTTATAGCACAAGTGAAGGGCGTTGGCTATTTTCTGTTCTGTCAGACTGAACGTACCCGTATTATGTCATGTCATTTTGTCTTGTCATTGTCTTGTCAACGAACAATTATTCATCTTTCAGAATATAAATAAAGTTAATAAACTATATGATTTTTCATTATATAATAAATCTATAATGAAACATGGTGGCAGCGGTGTAAGAATCTTAACCTCGTCATTGAAACTAGTGAAAGTTATAAGTTGTCCTCAACATTAGAAAATTTGTAAGTTGTCCTCAACATAAGAAACATGGCAACTCCAGATCAACAAAGTCAAAATGGTCAAACAGATTATTCCATCCAGATACCTATACAAGTATCTCCTCCAGAGAGGTTCAATTTTAGCACTCCACAAGCATGGCCACTGTGGAGAAAACGGTTTGAGCGTTTTATTTCTGTGTCTGGACAGGAACAAAAGTCGGAAGAAGAGAAAATAAATATGCTAATTTACATAATGGGAGAAGAAGCCGAAGATATTCTGTTACAGTTTTCAACACAACCAACTACCTATAAGCAAACGCTTGACTGCCTAGAATCACATTTTATTCCAAGACGAAACATCATCTTTGAACGGTACAAATTTAATTCTCGTATTCAGCAGCCATCCGAATCAATCGAAAGTTTCATAACTCATTTGCATAGTTTGGCTGAACACTGTAACTATGGCAATCTCAAAGAAGAATTGATTCGAGATAGAATCGTAGTAGGTATGACCGATAAAAAAACCAGCGAAAGGTTACAACTTCAATCCAATTTAACCCTGGCAGATTGCATTCTGACAGCAAAACAAGCCGAAATGCAAGCAAGTCAAAGCAGGGAAATATATGGTACAAGTTCTACTTTAGTCCATTCCATAGCAGTACCAAATAAACAACAGAATAACACTTACAGAAGAAACAATGCCCCTCGAACGTACCAGGGGCCCAATTCTCGAGTCTGTAGGAATTTGTTCCTATAGGAAAAATCGTCATTTTCCATCGGAATTTTGAGATGGTGTATTCTCGAAAATAGTATTGGAACATATTCCAACACAATCTATAGGAATCGCTTCCCATGCTTAAAACTATAGGAATCAGTGGTTTCCCATAGGAATATCACTGAATAATGTCATGGATGACATTTTAGTCCTGTCACAGATTTTACTCCGTTAAATTTCACGAATTCGTTTCGAATTCCGGGATTATTGCGAATTTAGATGAATTAGCTCAGCTGGATGCTTTGCAAAACCTGGAAGCGGCTGAAGTACTTGCTCGGAGGCCAGGGAGAAGGTTCACCCCTAGAAGAGATCCATTTCAGTATTTATCTGAAAGTGCATTCATAAAAGTGTTCCGGTTATCCAAAGCAGTTACAAGAGAATTGTTGGAAATGTTGGACCCTTTCTTGGAACCGCCCTCAAGGAGTTCAGCTTTGGACAAACAAACAAAGGTCTCCATCGCATTGCATTTTTTCGCATGTGGAAGTTACCAGACATCAGTTGGACTGACACCAAATATGTGTTCGAAAATTATAAATTCCTGTGTGGTGTTGCACAATATTTGCATCGAAAATAATATTCTGGATGTAGATGAGGATGAGAGAGATGAAGATTTTGGAATATTTGAACCTTTGCACTTCGTTGAACATGGTCTTGATAGAAAAAATGATGAGCTCATGAGGGCAAGAAATATACAGAGGCACATAACTAGAAATTATTTTGCCTGAATGTTATTATTCCAATGAATTTTTCATTTTTATCAATTTTTGTTATTATTTATCTGGAATGGAATTAAATAATCACAGTACTTTAAAACTTGTATACTCGGGGCACAAAAAACCAAACATCAACTCAACATAAACATGGAAAACAATTATTACCTAACAAAATTTAAAAAATAAGTCTGTCTATTCCTATTTGTTTTGTAAGGACTGTGAAATGTTTTCTAATGCTGTTGCAATTCTCTTTCCGATAACCACATTCTCCTTCAGTATTTCAATTTTTTTCTCATAATATTTTTTTTAATCAACAGTTTCAGCAGCTATTGTGCTCAAATTTTCATTTGCCTTCATAGAATATTTTAGGCGTTGTGTTGCAACGGGCTTTCTATTCTTCCTTTTCATAGGCTTATTTTTTCGTTCATTCATTTCTACATCCATAACCTCATTCCCTCCAATATATGCTTCCTCATGATTTTCAGCTTCAACTATTTCAGTTTTCTCCACATTCGTTTCCACAGTATAATTCAGATTTTCCCCTATCTATAATAATATGAGTTGAAAAAAATATGGTACTGCTTTTGATAAAAATTGAAAATATTATAGGAACATACAAAATTGACTTTGGATTCCTCAACCTCTGCATCGCCTACCACTGCTGTTGCATCTAAAATTTTTAAAAGATTCTCTTCATCTTTTGTCAAAACAGTGTTTGTAGGTGGCCCTCCGCCTGTGCTCTTTACATGCTTTTTTATATCAGTATTTTTTTTCTTAACGATTTTCTTCATATCTTGCCAAGTCTAACGAAAATCAAGAATAATGAACTATCACAAAACGTTTTATCATTGTCACCTACCCTTCGCCAGTGAATCCAGTCTTTCTTTGCCCCGGGTATTGCATTCAGCTTCTCTTCTATTTCTATCCACTGAGAATCTTTGTAGGTGAAAAGTGGATGAAATTTACCTTTTCGGAGGTCTTCAGCCACCTCCATCAACTCAATGAATACTTTTTTTTGCTCTTGGCTTGGCTTGCTCTTGGCATGTTGCCACCTCTTTGCCCTTTTTTCAAAATACTTTTATCCATTTTTTAATTCTCTACTCAAAATTCAAATTGACAACTAATGTCAGATAACGGAGTTCTTTCAAATGATTATTGCCAACATGAATTACTCATATTTCATTGGTATATACGTTAAATCTCATGAAACTATCAACGAAACACTGTACTCTTTCAATTCTGTAGGAAAAACAATTCCACTTGGTTCAAGAATACGTATCTGAGAAATTTCGTTTTCCTATGGGAACTGGAAGCATGGGAACATCTTCCCATAGGAAAAAACTCCTACAGACTCGAGAATTGGGCCCCAGAAGGAAAATAAAAAATGCCAGTTCTGTGGTCTGTCAAACCATCCTAGGGAAAGGTGTCCAGCGAGCAGAGCCACATGCAATTCTTGTAAAAAAATAGGACATTGGGCAGTGGTTTGTCGTTCATCCCAGTTAAGACATCTTGAATTTGAAAAGGAAGAAGAAAATGAAGAAAACGATTTGTTCGTAGGCATCTTGCAGGTCAGTAACATCCTAGCTAAGAACTATAGTCAAGAATGGACAGCCTTTATACAAGTTGAAAAGGTAAATAAGGAAGTTGAATTTTTAATCGATTCTGGAGCTGATATTACATGCGTACCCGAACAACTTGTTAATAACTATGTAAAACTAGAATCTTGTTTCAAAAATGTAACTGGCCCTTCAGGAAAAAAATTATTAGTTAAAGGAAAATTTACATCAAAAATTGCATGCAAAAATAATTCAGTTATATGTGATATCTTTGTAATTGAGGATTTAAAAAAACCTATCTTAGGTAGGGCTGCTATAGCGGGTTTGCAACTCCTTAAGCTCGGAAGCGAAGTATGTGTAAATAACATAAATAATTCTTATATTTATGAAAATTTTCCCAACCTTTTCAGTAATGTAGGTACTTTTAAAAATGAATTAGAGATCAAAATAAAGAAAGATATCCAACCTTATATACAGTCTGTCCCCAGAACTGTACCTATTCCCCTATTGAAACATCTGAAGGATGAATTGGACCGATTAGAGAATCTTGATATTATTGAACCTGTCAACTATCCTACTCCCTGGGTCAGCCCTATAGTTGTGGTAAAAAAGGGTGACAAAATTCGTTTGTGTGTTGATTACACTAAACTTAATAAAGCAGTGCTCCGTGCTCACTTCCCGATCACGAAAGTTGAAACAACACTAGCTAAAATACAGAATTCTAAAATTTTTAGTAAAATTGATGCTACATTAGGGTTTCACCAAATTAAATTAAAGAAAGAAAGTCAACATTTCACTTGCTTTATCACACCATTTGGTAGATATATATACAAACGTCTACCATTTGGACTAAATTGTTCTCCTGAGTATTTCCAATGTGAGCTCTACAACATTTTAGGGAATATGGAGGGAGTCGAATTTCATTTGGATGATGTTCTGATTCATGCAGCAACAGAAGAAAAACATAATGCAATTCTTCTAGAAGTTTTTAAAAGATTGCAGGCTCAAGGTATAACTTTAAATAAAGAAAAATGTGTTTTTGGAGTAAAATCGCTTCTCTACCTAGGTCATATCCTATCTAGCAAAGGCATCTCAGTAGATCCTGAACGTGTTATAGCCATTGATAACTTTCCAGAACCTACAAATAAAATTGAACTCTTACGCTTTTTGGGTATGGTGAATTTTTCAGCTAGATTTATTCCTAACCGTTCTGAAACCCTCGAACCCCTTACTTCTCTTCTTAAAAAGAATGTTTCTTTTCTGTGGGATGTTGCACAAATGCAAGCTTTTAAAAAAGTTAAAAATTTTCTCAAAGCCAGCCCATGTTTAGCTTACTTTGACTCATCAAAACAAATTGCTGTCTCAGCCGATGCCTCTTCTTTCGGGATAGGTGCCTGTTTAATTCAATATGACACTGCAGGTAATAAGGAGGTTGTCAGTTATGCTTCTAGGTTGCTCTCTGCTACAGAGCAGCGCTATGCCCAAATTGAGCGAGAAGCCTTAGCCCTCACTTGGGCATGTGACAAATTCAGTGAGTATATTATAGGACTCGAGATATTCTTGGAAACAGATCACAAGCCCCTTCTCCAAATTCTTCAAACCAAACATTTGGATGAGTTGACCCCTAGACTGCAGAGGTTCAGATTACGACTTATGCGATTTGACTATCAAGTGTATTACACTCCCGGTAAGAATTTGGTCATAGCTGATGCTCTGTCTAGAGATTTTTCGAAAAATGAACCCCAACCTTCTGACCAAGAACTTTGTGAGGAAACGGAAGCACATGTAAGGCTGATTACGAGTAGTTTCGAAGCCAAACCCTCTTTCTTAGAAACTATAAAAATGGAGCAAGGCGCAGACCTTGTGTGTCAGTATCTTAAAGAATACTCCTTCTCAGGTTGGCCCAATAAAAATGAGAGAACTCCTGAAGTTTCTGTTTATTTTCAATACAGAAATGATATTTCCTTTTGTGATGGTCTTCTCTTGCGTGGATCCCGGATAATAATTCCACGATCCTTGCAAGAAAAATGTCTAAGTTTGGTGCACCAAGGCCACTTAGGGATAGTTAAATGTAGGGCCCGAGCTAAATCGTCTATCTGGTGGCCAGGACTTTCAACACAAATAGAAAATATTGTCAGAAATTGTCCACAGTGTGTGGAACACTCCCTTAATGTGAAGGAACCCTTCCTCAAGGATAATTTTCCAGACCGCCCCTGGCAAAAAATTGCTGTAGATCTGTTTAAGCAGGACTCTTGGTATCTAGTAGTTACAGACTATTTTTCCAGATTTTTTGAAATATTCAAGCTAAATCATCTTTCAGAAAACGTTGTAATTACCAAGCTTAAGGAGTTGTTTTCCAGGTATGGTATACCAGAAATTGTACGGTCAGACAACGGTCCCCAATTTCAAACATTGTTTAAAGCATTTGCTGTGGAATATGATTTCAAACACCTCACAAGTAGCCCCTATTTTCCCCAATCCAACGGCTGTGTTGAAGCTACGGTAAAAATAGCAAAAAATTTACTAAAAAAAAATGATGACATTTACTTGGCTCTTTTAGCATACCGCACTACGCCCTTGGAGTGCGGATTTAGTCCTTGTGAACTATTAATGAATAGAAAACTCCGTTCAAATCTACCTTCCTTATCGTGCGAGTTAAATAAAACGGTAAATTGTGAGTCAGTTTTTGAGAGGGAAAATAGGGCCAAGGAGAAATCTGCCTCTCTCTATAATAAAAGACATAGAGCAAGGAAGTTGTCTGATTTATGCATCAATGACAGTGTTTGGGTAATAGATCTCAGGCGATATGGCAAAGTGGTTCAAATATTGCCTGAACCGCGTTCATATTTGATTGACTCTAATAATATTTTATATCGCAGGAATAGGTGGCATTTAGTCCCTGCACCATACCATCAACAGAACACTTTTAATCCGACCTTTACACAAGCACTGCCTGAAGTTCAGTCTGTCAAACCCCCTGACCATTATATTAACAGTGCGCCTCTAGATAATACTGATTTAAAAAAGTCAAGTGATTTAAGTGATATACCCAATAATGACTGCAGTGATCCCGGGCGCGAAAATACAAATATTGTCCCAATTGTTGATGACAATGTAATTTACCCTCGACCGTCTAGAAATACCAAACGTCCAGCATATCTTAATGATTATGTAATGTATTAACTTTAGAAAGGGGGATGTTCTGTCAGACTGAACGTACCCGTATTATGTCATGTCATTTTGTCTTGTCATTGTCTTGTCAACGAACAATTATTCATCTTTCAGAATATAAATAAAGTTAATAAACTATATGATTTTTCATTATATAATAAATCTATAATGAAACATTTTCCATTCAAAGACAACGAGGAAATAATAAGTCCAGATGAAGCTCAGCCTAATTCTGTCTTTTTATTCGATGACGTTGCATGTGATGGTCAACAGAAAATTCGGGAATACTATTCCATGTGCAGACATAAAGATATCGATGCTGCATATCTTTGCCAAACATATTCAAAAATACCGAAACAGCTTATTCGCGACAATTGTAATGTTATTGTGTTATTCAAGCAGGATGAGGTAAACTTGAAACATATATTTGACGAACACGTATCTCCTGACATGACATTTGACGTATTTAAAAATATGTGTTCAAAGTGTTGGTGTGATCGCTATGGTACATTGGTAATTATGAAAGATTTCACCCTCAATGATGGAAGGTATCGCAAAGGATTCGATAAATATATTAAATTGTAAGCTGCGCCTTCAGTCCATACCAATATGTCTGACGATAAGGTTGCTACTGCATTGCGCAAGAAAAAAGTGTCTGAACTTGCCAGATCGATTCGAAAAAAATACTTGGCATTGAAATTAGGTAAATCAGAGCAAGATGAGTCTATTAATAAACTATTCAAGCCAATATCCAAACCACTAGAAGAAATTGTACAATCCTCGAAGACATTACAAAAATCGATTACAAATTTACAACCAAAGGAGGAAATAAAGAAAGAAGAACCCGATGATAATGATGGTGTGTTTACACGTTTCCTCGAAACGGAACCGGTGGCTGAAACCGATGAAGAGGGGAATATTCCAATGCCCGAATCTCCAGAAATAATGCGTCCTGAGGTGACACATGAATCCATCCAAGAGTATTTAGATCAATATCCTGAAATTAGTCAATCGTATATCGAAGACTATTTCCAAGATAATGGAAGAATCGATAAAAATTACGGACCTTTCTACAATGACGATCTCGGTTGGAGTTTAGGTACGCGTAGAATTGGATTTGATGGAAGAAACGGCAATATCAACATACTACAAGAACGAAATAAAGAAGCTGGATCCGTGACTGGTACACCTGGCTTATACCAGCTTTTATTCTACCACGATCCAGAAGGTTACACCCAGCAGGATTTGGAGGCATATAAAACCCTTCTAGAGTATACTAAGGTTCACCTAGATACACGCAACCGTCTTAAGGGTTCAAGCACTTACAAATATCACAATATTATCAAACCTTTGTTTAGAACAAAATCAGAATCATCGAACCGTCGTCCCTCTACTCGAACACAACAGCTACTAATGGAACGTCCATCAAAAATACCTTTTACGAAAAGTGGCGGAAACGTTCTCGATTCCCGTTTGGTATACAACGAAGACCCTATGGAATACATTTATTGGGATGATCCCAACGAGTTGGTTGAACGTCTAAAGCTACTAATTGCTTCGAAAGAGGCCGGTAATACGTCACACGACAACGAAATAGTAGCAATTATCAATGAACTCAAGGAAGCTGATATAATAGAATAATACAAGTTGAAACTTGTTCATTTCAATTATGCCAGTCGATAAATTCGGACATAGACATCAAACGCCCTATGCGCGTTTACCAACGAAAATTACGTTCCCTCATACACCGGACGGTAATATTGATATTGGAAATGTGAAAATTTGTAATGTTAAAGAACCGACAGCAAATAGTGACGCTGCAACAAAAAAATATGTTGATGACTTGCGTACTATCAACTTACCACAAACACACAATATAAAGAATTTAGAAGTAGGATTGAACGAAATCAGAAACGAGCTTCATAAGATTGAAATTCCCATATTACAGGCAAATATTACCGACTTACAAAATAAAACTAACGAAATTAATACATTCATTTCGCGAAATCCCCCAGTAGCAGGTAGGGATATGGCTACGAAGAAATACGTTGACGACTCAATTGCCACTGCAAAAGTCTTCATTCGAAGAGAATTTAGTGCCAATGCAAGTATACGTGAATTGAAAAAAGAATCTGCAGAAAATATCACAGCCGTTTCGGATTTGAAAAGTAACATTTCAGACATAGTGAACAATATTAAGACATTGGATATAAATTTCCATAACCGCATTCATAGTCTGGAACTGAAGCTGGCCGGTAATACATCATAATATGCACACCAAGGAAAAGATTCAACTCGTAAACGAGCTTCACAAACCTATTCGGAAAAAATTCCCTCGCAGACGCACCATTATCAGGGGCCTTGACGATCTTTGGCAAATGGATCTTGCAGAGATGAGGAATTTTGCATCACAAAATAGGAATCATAAAATGATACTGGTCGTCATTGATTGTTTTTCAAAGTTTATGTGGACACGCCCACTAAAGACGAAGACCGGAGAGGAGATTACTCGGGCATTCTCGGACATTCTCGCTCATACACGACGAACACCGAAAAATCTACAATCCGATCAGGGGAAGGAATTTTACAACAGCAAATTTCAAAATTTAATGAAAAAACATGATATAAATCATTATAGCGTACTTAGCACGATGAAAGCTTCTATGGCTGAGCGTGTTATAAGAACATTAAAATCGAAACTCTACAAATATTTCAGTTTAAATGGCACCTACAAATGGATTGATATTCTGCCTGAAATTACTCAAAACTATAACAATACAACACATTCCACAACAAAATATAAGCCTTCTCAAGTCAACAAATCCAACGAAAAATCTATTTTGAATAACACCTATAGTCATTTAAAGATAGCAGGCCCGCGAAAATTTAAAGTTGGTGACATTGTGCGCATATCCAAGGCAAAACATGTCTTTGAAAAAGGATATACACCCAATTGGACTACAGAACTATTCAAAATCATCAAAGTTAAAATTACCAATCCTGCTACGTATTTACTTGAAGACATGCAAGGTACACCAATCAGCGGCTGCTTCTATGACGAAGAACTACAGAAAACATCGAATCCGGACGTTTACTTGGTGGAAAAAGTTCTTAGACGTAAAGGCAAGAAACTGTTCGTGAAATGGTTAGGCTTAGACAAAAAACATAACAGCTGGATTAATGGAGTTGATGTTTTATGACGTAAAATGCCACATAAATTGGAGTCGTTTCAGATCTTAAACTCAGTTAGCAACATGAGTTATCAAGGTGTCAGTAGTGGTTACGACAGTAGTAGTAGTAGTAGTGATAATAACTATTCTGCAGAGCTGGATAGAATTTTGAAAAACTATGAGTTTGCTGCAAAGTCTGAAAATGTGTACCTGCTTTCAACACAATATACAATTTCTGGTTATGAAGTAAAATGTGGAATTAGTCCGGCAAGATCATTTACGCCTGCTGTTATTCTATCTCAACAGCTAAAGTGCAGCAAAATATCTTTCAGCACTTATGAATGGTATACCTTTATTTCAATGATGACGCAACAGATGAATGCTTTCTTTCATGCCACAGACGACGCCGACAAGTTCCAACCTGATTCGTTTTCATGTGGAGAGTACTGCACCATTACTCCATCAAATTACGATGGGTGTAAGTTGATTTTCGTCAAAAAACATGGAGTTGAATATTATATGGATGAAGAAGAAGTGTCTCAAATTTTAGAATTAAATAATTTGATTTTACAACGTATAGCTATATTGGAAAATTTAAATTTTTGTCAATATTATTATAATGTTTTGGATTTCTGTAAAAATGTCGCCTCTGAAAATTTAAATCCTCAACAAATTTTATATGCATTTTGTTCTATTACACCTAATGATATGTTAAACAATGCTCTTAGAGAATTTGTATACTTTTGTAAACTTACAGTTATCAATGATTTAAATAAATAGTTATATATTATTGGTATATGTGTTTTCTTTAGGAAAAAAATAGCTGAAATATTCGAAGATTGAACCTATTTCCTCTTCAATAGCTAGGCTAGGAAAAATGCTCCAACCAATTCGGCTATTTCAGCTATTCTTTATGTAATACACCAAATGTTTGATATTTTATTTCACTGATAAGAGAGAGAGTCTCGATGTGTGACCTTGAACTTACCAAAAAAAATGCATAAATCGAACCATTTCAATCTTTTTTTCCTAGGGATTTTTCTCATGTTAGTGTCTCCTTCATTGCAGGAAAAATGAAAACAAAAAATAAATTGATTTTTTTTATTTTCGATACACATAAAAGCGATTTAAAAACTACAATTATTTTTATTTATAAAAAAATATTAGATAAAATTAAGACGCAAGTGAATCTTTTTTTTTTTACAGCCACACATTCAAATTAATATATATAGATATAAACTTAAAAAAATTTTTTAAATGACTACATTGAAAAAAATTACTTTAATTATAGAAAAAAACAAAATTATCAAAACTCACATTCGGAATCATCGTTTTCATTAATAGTGTCAATAAAGCGGGTCACCCCCATTTCATGTATATCTGAATTTGGTGTAAGAGGTACAGGATGTAAAGCTGAGTAGCATTGATCACCAGTTTTCAATTCGAAAAGTAATTTTAAAAATTCATTTTGACACCATTTTCTAGACGTTTTATACAAAACAGGCAAATAATCATTTGTAACTCTAAAATGCTGATGATTACGTAAAACGTGAAGATTTATATTTAAATTTGAAGATTCTAAAATAGATGTGAATTGATAATAGCATTGTTGACATAAAGTTAAATTTAAATTTTTAATATAATACTGGTGAAGCCAGACACAAAAGTACTGCTCAGACAAGTCGAAGCATGACCAACTGGGGCTTACGAGTAGTGTATTTCGCATTTTGGGGTTCACATATCTCATTCCACAAGCGTGTTCCCCGTCACAATACTCATCGCCCTTGTACGTATTTTTTGCGATCTGACTCAATGCAGTCCACCGGTACTCTGCATAATTTTTGATAATTTTCAACAATAAATTTTGAGGTATATGTATATCTATTATAAATTGTAAAATTGATGTAGTGTTTTCGCAGATAGTCTTGATACAAATATCTTGGAGTGTACTGGTCATGTTATACCTAAAAAAAATTATTCTCGGTTACTATAGTGCCCCCAAGGTAGAGTATCAAAAGTCCCCGGAATTAATTGCCGCTTATCGTCATGTGGACTTAGACCAGTTTTTGTTTGTTCGATGCTAAATACTTGATGTAAATATGATCGAATACAACGCTGGCTTATTGTTTGTTCTTTAAAATTAGTTAAACATTTCACATAATCCTCAAAACCTATTCTATTTTTCACTACATTATACTTTACCCCCTTCAATTTTTTAACCACTCCTAGCGTTTTTATTTTAAACTTGATTCGGTCTTTATCGAGTTTCTTTTGTTCTAAATACTGTCGTCTCTTTGCCCTTTCCTCCCCATCTACGTCCAATTTATAAGTGTACATTTTCGATCTTAGTCCTACAAAGTGGGTCATAACTTTACCTTTTGATTCATCTTTCATAACACCTAAAACTTTTTTATTCACCTGTGGAATATTATATTGATTATCACTTGGATAATCTGAAGTGTCAAATTTTTGTATATCTGCCTTAATAACTTCTTCATAAGCATCATCACATGATAGCTCATAAATAAAGCTATCGGTATCCATATACATAAGTTTGCATTTTTTCAACACCCAATTTAGGAATCATATGCCCATAATGAAAATCATACATGCATATTTTGGAAATATCTAATATTGCCATTCCTACATACAAAGGTTTATTGAATATTATGTTAGTTTTATTGAGTTCAATTGCCGACAAGTTTTCATTAATGATACTTGACTTCAAAATTATTGTCATCATCATCATCTTCTGGAGGAACATCAAAGTCATTTAATTTTGGAAAATACTTGTCTTGAATCAATAATAAATTAAAATGGTGTTCTAATTTAGTTTGAGTTAATCTTGCCGGTACCACGGTATAAAATTCTTTTTCGTTTAATTCTAAAGCATACACGTTAACGGAAATATTGTTTAATTTTTCGAATTTGGAAATTTTACATAACGGCATGGGAGCATCTAAATCCTCTGCATTTAATACCGTGCTATAAAATGGATATGAAGAAGTTATATTGATGTGTGTATTTTTCGGATAAAGGCCTGCTACAATCGACCAATAGAAACAGGCTTGATCTGTATTTTTGATGTTTATGCATGCATTTTTATTAAGTATTTGTTTTGGTAATGGAATGAAAGATGAACCGTTACCTATCTCAAACTTATTAATATTTACTTCTAAAGAGACAACTTTATTTAGGGCATAACAAGAATCCCTTTCTTGGAACTCAGATAGTTTTTGAAAAATTTTATCTTTTACGTTATCAAAAAACCAACGCTCTAAATCGGTAGATACATCAAGTATTGCATTTTTCGTATTGAAATATTTTAAGTCTAAAATTTCATCGTCCTCAGTTTTGTTTTCATTTTTTTTTTATAAATTCTCCGCAAAAACAAGTATTAACTTTCATCATATGAAACGATCTAAATTGTTTAGAAATTTCCATTTTAAATATTATTAAAGCATCTTCCAAAAATGGACCCAAGTCTTTATGAGCTAAATTTATTATTAACCCTGTTTTGATTCTACTTTTAAAGCTCGAAGCTACATTTTCCCACTTAACCCTGTTTTGCAATTTTCTATTGTTGAGCCCTAAACCAATGTGTCTTTTTTCAATTAAATTTTTAAAATGTTTAAAATGACCAATGTTTGTTTGAAGTTTTCTCAAAGTACCTATAGTTGTATCTTTAGTCCTCGAACGAATAGCTTTATTGCAAATTCGAATATGTTTTTTAAGCCGTTTTAGCCAGATTTCTTTATCTTTTTCAGTAAATTTATCGAATATAATTTTTTTCAATTTTCTTATAACCAACAAAAAATCTTTTGACTTTTTAGCAATTTCTTCAACACTTTCAGAATGCATGGCCATAAAAAATAAGAATCACTTACCCGTATTCTAAGCCTTATTCTCAACAATTGCGAAAGAATTAGCAGGCGATGGTTTTCCTACGTCGACCGTTCCTTTAAATATTATTGAGTACTTTCCGGAAGAAAAATATTTAATGCTCTCCCTGTATTGGTCTGTGACACGGGCTGGAAGGAATGTAACAGCTTCTTCTAAATCTAGTAGGACGCAGTCTCCAAATCTGCTTTTAACTATTTTAGCGGCATATATTTTCTGCGGCTCATCAAGTGGCAAAGCGCTCAATTTTATTTTTGGTTTTCGCTCTGCAATATTACAATTTTCGTTTATTTTTTTTAGATCCATCTACAAAAGTAAAAGAAAAACATGTTACCATTTTAAAATTATTCAAATTAAATAATGATAACAAAAAAAAATTACTCAACTAGCGCAAAAATGTTTTATAAAAAAAAAAATTTCTATTGAAAAATAAAAATTGAGATATTTTTGAGATACAAGAAATTATTAATGCATCAATGTGGAAAAAATAAAAAAAGATGAAATTCAAAAATAAACTTACTTTTTAATAGTTCATCTACCATTTTAAAAATTATTCAAATTAATTTATGATAACAAAAAAATTACTCAACTAGCGCAAAAATATTTTATAAAAAAAAATTTCTATTGAAAAATAAAAATTGAGATATTTTTCAGATACAAAAAAATTATTAATGCATCAATGTGAAAAAAATAAAAAAAGATGAAATTCAAAAATATTCAAAAATAAACTTACTTTTTAATATTTTAAGGTACCACACTCACACAAACTATTAATAATTGACGTCTATTAACTGCGACTGGCTTTTGAAAAGTGAGCTCTCTGGACTTCGCTAATTAATAAATAACGCGCCTAAATGAACAAACAAAAAAATATGATTGGTTCCCCTCCGACAGATTCTTAGAGTGATAATGCAAGAAAATATGCTTTTCCAAACTAACCGCACGGTAAGAGATTTCCTGCATTTACAGGTTTTGTGTTTTGAATATCGAGAATTAGCAAAAACGTATTTCCTGTTTGCTAATCGGCACATGCTGCTACACAGTATTATCCATTTTTCGATATTCAGCATAGACGTGTTGACACATACATATTACAAAATAATATTTAATTGCAATCAATTTCCTGATATGAACCTGAGCCACATGACCTGGTACTTAGGTCGATCAACTTATAAATTAATTTATGCCATTTTAAGTTTTTAATTTCTTAAAACAATATGATATAAAATTGTTATAAGTATTATTAGAAAAACATCCTGTATATTCATCAACTTTTATATTACATGAAGATTGGAATTTTCGTTTTACAATTTTTAAAATAAAATATTGGAAAGCAAGTTATTGCATGCCGCAGACTACATTTACGTTCGAGGACAAGAAAAAGCCGAGTTTCTGCAAAGGAAATGTCACATTTTCGGTATTTTTCCACATATTGATGTTTGCAAATTTGATTGTACACCCTATGAAACTGTTTGACGTGTATCATTCAACGTGTCACGTGACGTTTCGACGTGTGTCATTTGACCTGACGTTCCATTCAAATCGGATGAAGCTAGGTGCTAGTGCCTTTATGGTAGCGTTGCACGCCACTGGAGTATATTCATGTACCGAAAGAAATGTACAACGCCTCCGCCACTGGTTTCCAAATACTGTATTACCATTATAAATAAAGTTTTTTTAAAAAACATGGGTTTTATTGAAACACTCTGTATATTCATCAACTTTTATATTACATGAAGATTGGAATTTTCGTTTTACAATTTTCAAAATAATTTTCAAAATTAAAACAAATACAGCCACTAATATTACACATGACATGGCGTAAACGTTATTAATTTCATTTTCTATATCCTTTTCTGTTCTGTTGAACATGGTGTAGGTTGAATACATCTTAACGGATAAGTAGTTTGCGGCAGTCTACGGGCTAACTGATGGACCTCTTCAGGCATCCAGTTTATACGAAGACTTCTCCACGTCTGTCCTTCCTCATCAGATAAGCAAAGATTTTCGAGTTGATTTATAACCCTCCTTTTGTCTTCGTAAAAAGCAATGTCTTTATTCAATTTTCCAATATTCTTAATGAACTCTTCAAAACGATTACTGTACACTTCTGAAGACATTTTACAAAAGAAGTTTGGTGTGTAGTAGACTGCACTTTGGCTACCCCTCTCCACCTTTTCTTCTAGTCAGCACCGGGATGTCCCCACCGTGAGGAGACTCGTCGCTAGGAGTCGTTTGGCACCTCTCTCCCGTCCCACGTGACGTTTGACGTGTATCATTTGACGTGTCACGTGACGTTTCGACGTGTGTCATTTGACCTGACGTTCCATTCAAATCGGATGAAGCTAGGTGCTAGTGCCTTTATTGCCATTATTGCACATGCTTATACTCTCCATAAATTACATCACTTTCCATACATAATGCCGTTTGTTCCATTCAAATCGGACCAATAGTAACGAAGTTAGGTGTTAGTGCCTTTTTTGCGCTACTTTCAACCATCCCCGGTATATCTATACTCTCGATTACGTAGATTACCTCCGCACCGCCCCCCGCGTTCACATTGCAGCAGCAATACCATTCTTCGCTAATAATATGCATGAGAGCTTATGGCAGCATGTGTTGAATGCCTTGCTATAGACGCGAAGGTTGTGGGATCGAATCTCACTGAAGTTTTTTTCAGATTTTTAAATATACAACAGGACTAAAAATGGCTGCCTTAAATTAAAACGCGCGCGCCGCTCTCTCTCTCTCTTACACATTGTCTCGCTGCTCTCTCTCTAACACACGGTTTTCCCATACTTGTTGTAGAACATACATAGACCATCTACTACCGTGGTTCTTCGAATGGCAGCTTCCTTAGCTTCTGTTTTGGTACAGTGAGAGCACTCTGCTGGGCATGGTCTTCTAGAGAGTGAGTCTGCATTTCTGTGGCTTATTCCGGCTCTATGCTCAATGGTAAAATTATATTCTTGGAGCCGCTCGATCCATCTGGCGATTTGACCTTCAGGGTTCTTAAATTGCATAAGCCACTTAAGTGCGGCATGATCGGTTCTAATCACAAATTTCTCCCCATACAGATACTGATAGAAGTGCTCCACGGACTTCACTACTGCTAGGAGCTCTCTTCTTGTGACGCAGTAGTTTTGTTCTGGTTTGGAAAGAACTTTACTAAAATATCCCAGAACTTTCTCTTGTCCTCCTTGAACCTGTGATAGCACTCCTCCAATTCCAACATTGCTAGCATCAGTATCTAGTATAAATTCTCCCTCTGGTAGTGGATAGCCGAGTATAGGTGCAGTAGTCAAGTGCTTTTTCAAGGTTTCGAACGAAGTTTGACAGTCTTCGTCCCAGCGAAACTCCCTTGCTTCCTCTGTAAGTCGTGTCAAGGGCTTAGCGATATCTGCAAACTTCTTTATAAATCGCCTGTAGTATGTACAGAGTCCAAGGAAGCTTCTAACTTGGTGCTTGTCGGTGGGTCTTGGCCACTTTCGTACGGTAGCAGCTTTTTCTTCGTCTACAGCTACACCATCCTTGCTGACTACATGGCCTAGATAATTGACTTTGTTTTGAAATAGTTGACATTTCTTGGGGTTGAGCATCAGTTGGGCAGCTTGCAACCTTTTGAAAACATCTTCCAAATTCTTTCGATGTTCTTCGAATGTCCTTCTCAAGACTATGATGTCATCAAGGTACACTAAGCATGTCTTCCAGGACAACCCTCGCAATACGTTTTCCATCAGCCTTTCGAACGTTGCGGGGGCATTGCACAGCCCAAATGGCATAACGGTGAAATGCCATAGTCCAGATCCGGTGGTAAACGCTGTCTTTTCTTTATCGGCTGGATCCATTTCTACCTGCCAATATCCAGACTTCAGGTCCAAGGTAGAAAACAATTTGCTACCGGCCAGCGTATCCAGAGTATCGTCGATTCTCGGTAGAGGATAGCTATCTTTCTTTGTAACATTGTTCAATTGCCGGTAGTCCACGCAAAACCTCGTGGTTCCATCCTTCTTCTTCACCAGAACTACCGGAGAGACCCAAGGGCTGGTAGAAGGTTCTATTACCTTGTCCTCTTCCATCTCGCGAACAATTCTCTCCGCTTCCTCTCTTTTGGCCTGTGGTAGCCGTCGAGCCGATTGTCTTATCGGTTTAGCGTCGCCGGTGTCAATTTTGTGTTCGACAGCAGATGTTCTTCCTGTCTTTCCTCCTTTTGGTACAAAAAGAGATCGGTATTGTAGCAAGAGTTCTCTGATTTTTTTCTTCTCTTGCAGGCTAAGGGATTGTCCAGCCACTGCTATCATTTGTTCAAATTTATTGTTGGCATCATTGGAAGTTGTTGTTTGATGAATTATTGACGTCACTGGTACGCAAGTTCCAATTTTGGTCTCCTTCTTTATAGTTATGGGATGGTCATTTACATTTATAATGCGTACAGGTATTTCTTCGGCAGCCATGACTAACCCTTTTCCTATCAGGATTCCTCGACCAACCTCTTTATCATGATTCCATGGTTCCATCATGACCGGTGTTCCTTCTTCGACGGTTCCTTGTAGCCTTGCCACAGTGAAAAATTCACTCCTTGCGGGTACAACTGTATCCTCCTGCACGGCTACCTCAACAGTCTTATCCTCGTGTGGGTGAAGAAATACTTCCTCAGAACCTACTCTAATCACTCGGTTCTTGAAATCTAGCTGGAAGCCATGTAGGTTCATAATGTCCATTCCGAGTATTATGTCCTCTTCGATATCAGCGACAACGACAGTGTGGGTGAATATCTCTGCGCCAATTCCCAATTGCACCGGTAGTTCTCCATGGACATTGGCGCTTTCACCTGTGGTAGTCCTGAGTCGCAGTCTCGTCGGTAAAAGTCTTTTCCGGGTGTTGACAGTCTCGGGGCGAATAATAGTCCTCGTTGCTCCAGTGTCCACCAATAGTGTATACTTCCTACCATTAACTTCACCATCCACGTATACACTATCATCGCGACATTTCAGAGAGGCTATTAGAATGAGAGGGTCTTTGGAAGGTCTTCGGGTCGAAGCTGCCCTCTGAAGGTCGACCCTTCCTAGTTTTCCTGCTGGGCGTCTTTGTTTGTAGCAGTTCTCGGTCGCTTGCACGAACTGCGTACCTGTCCCATTTCTCCACAATTCCAGCATCTCACAGCTTTCGATTTTCCATGTGAGATGCTTTTCATCATGTTGACGATCTGGTCAAGCTTGTTCTCCACTTCTTCGTCTGCTACAGCCCTCAACTTGCCGTATACTCCGGAAGCCTGTGTAGCTGCTTCGTACTCCAAGGCTGCAGAGAGTACGTCGACCAGTGTCTTGTGCCGAGCCAAGCGTAGAGTTCTCTGCATTTCATGGTCACGAACTCCGTCGATGAATGTCTGTACCCCTAAACATTCCATGACATTCTCTGGTGCCGATGGATAGGCAAACCGCACCAACCTCGCAATGTCTGCTTCGAATTCTTGCAGAGTTTCGTCGCGTTTCTGTTTGCGGTTTTTCAGCTGCGACTGGTACAGATGCTCCAAGTGTTCCAGGCCATATCTCATGTTCAATCGCTTTTTGAGTTGTTCAAAATCTTCGGTCTCTTCCACTGGAATGGTCTGGAGGATATCCATGGCGTCTCCTCTGAGGGCAAGAGTTAAATTCAACGCTTTTTCTTTCTCACTCCAGTTGTTTGCCTTTGATGCCACCTCGAATTGCTTAAGATAGTTCGGCCATGACGTTTTACCATCGAATGTTGGTAGTTTCACTCGGCTGTTAATATCGTTTTCCCTTTTCGGTTTCAACTCTACTTTCTCTGCCAGTTCGTCGTTGTTCGGGGCTTGCCTAGTTGTAATATCCGGGTGATGACTAGTCTTCCTTTCGATTTCTTTGATTTTTTGTTCCATTTCCCATTTGCCCCATTCTTTTAATCTTTTCTTCCACGGCAGAAATTTCATTTTTTATATCCGTCGAAATTTTATTTTCCATGTCCGACATTTTATTTTCTATGTCCGCCGAAAGTTTACTTTCCATGGATGAAATTTCGTTTTTTATAGTAGAAATCTTTTCGTCCATGGAGGAAATGTTAGCAGAAATATCATTCTTCATGGTAGAAATCTTCTCGTCCATAGAAGAGATGTTAGCAGAAATATCGTCCTTCATGGTAGAAATCTTCTCGTCCATATTAGCAGAAATGTCGTCCTTCATAGTAGAAATATCATTTTTCATGGTAGAAATCTTCTCATCCATATTAGCAGATATTGACGAGATTATGGTGGAGGACTCGTCATTGAACAAGAATGTTTCTGGATCCAAGTCTTCACTTTCCAGTGCTATTTTCAGTCTTTCAACCAATTCACTTTTCTTTCCGGACGTTTCCAACTCGCGATTTTCTAATTCTGCTTTTAGTTCCGTCACTTTCAGGTCACATAGTCTCTTAGCCATTTTTACGTAATTATTTATTTTTATTATCCCACTTCTGACACCAATGTAACGTTTATTCTAATTTATATTTACAATTAATTTATATCTACAGATTTATATTCAAATACAGTCCTTATTTAATAATTTATATATCACACTAAACACACACTAACTATAATTTATATGAGAGTCACTTTATCGAGACGCGATTGCTTTCTTTCAGTATCGACACTAACTGACTAACTGACCCGCTGCGATGCTCGTCGCCTATTTATACTCGCACGTATG
>CAJUYG010002965.1:0-25156 GCA_910591675.1 Galerucella calmariensis
TTGCGTGCAACTTACTTTGAAAATGTAGTAGCACAATTTTTAATAATCTGTGGCAATGTCACTTACCTTAATTTGGTGGTAATTTCCGTGGACTGCTCTGTGGTGGTCGCAATAGGATAATTTTTAATTTTACCAGAAAGGCTGATGCCATAACAACTCGCGCATAAACAGACAAAAATCATGAAATAACAACGGATGCATGTTTGTACCATTTTAAAAAATAAAAATAATCTTCAACCGTCAAACGTTTTTTGTTAATAGCCCTGTTTCATGAAAATCTTGAATGACACTACGTGATAAGCGGTCTAACGAAATATGATTAAATTGAAGTGTGTATAACGGCTTTATGAGGTTATAATGCCATACACAAACAATTGATTAAAATATTCTGTTATGTATATTTACTTTTCTAAATATGTAGAGTACATTTATAAGTATTCGGATCAACGTATCCCAATATATATAATAAGGAAAACTTTGACCTACTCCCGATGCCAATTTTGCGATTGTCGAAAAATAAATATATAAATAAATAAACAAACAAATAGTTTAAGCCCTTAAGTTCATTGTATATCTATTGGTGAACGAGTCTAGAATACCTATGAGTACCAATGGAATTGCCAAGTGTGAGAAAAACTCAGTTTTAAAACTGGTTTTTGATCAAAGTCAAGACATTAGATTTTGTTTGATCATTTTATATGGGAAATTTAATTACATCAACACACTACTCAGATAAACTAGCAAAGAGGAGGACTGAAATACCCTTTTGGATGCCGGAACTCCAGCTCCAATGTTATGTTGAAAGAAATAGGTAAAGCCTAGAAAAATGAAAGATCTGACTATTAGAAAGATTTAGTAGGGCTTAGAAAATCAAAAATTCTTCTGGGTTACTACAACCTGTTGATATAAAATGAATATATAAGTCAAAGTAAAACTGCGCTAAGAGTTTTAAAAGGAATATTGTCGCCTGAAAAACCTCGAAATAGTTGAGGAAGAAGAATAAAGATTTTGTAGCATGGAAGAAGAAGACTCCATCCACATACTTTCTAACTGGACAACACTTCAGAATCCTAGGGCACAGCACCTGGGAGATTACTGGATACAGGAAGAACATTTACCTAAATTAAAGCCTGCAGATATCCTAAAATTCCTCTGGAAAATAGAAATAAAGGAGCTACTAGTTACTGAGACTCTCCTCAGAAACTGAGTAGAAGTAAGGGGGCGCAATAGATCTTTTAGGTCTCAGTGAATGTGACCCCAAAATACATACATGCATCAAAGATAGTAGACTTTCATTTAACATGTCCACAAAGTAAGAGTTTGGTCTAAAACTTAAACTTAAACCAGGCTTAAGCCGTTATCAAAACACATATCTTTTTTTATCTCAATGGAATGTTAAAATAATACTGCTATTATTGAAAACAATGATTGAGAAAAAAGCAGTATTAGATCTCATAGAATAGAATGAAGGGTTGAGGAAATTGGAATACAAATGAATTAAAGTATGAGGAACTTTCTTTATCAAATAAAGTACTCAGTAAGATTCTGAGAAAATAGAAATAAAAGGAACCAAAGTAGTTAAAGAGCAGGTAGGCTTTTAGAGTAATTTTAGAAACACTGATTATAATGAACATTTTATCGATAAAAACCAAAATGTTTGGGATAACTTAATTAGAATGCTTAACTATACCTACGTGATATATAAAGCAATGGCAGAGAGGAATTCCGTTAAAACATTACAGAAGAAGAAGCTGAAGGAAATAAACAGAAATCCAATTAAAATTACTGTAAGCTTGAAGTCCTCGATATTTAAAATATTTAAGATCCATTTATTGTCTCAAATGATGAATCAAATTTGGAAGGCGCCAAAAAATGTTCCTTATACCCATCTTGCAAAAGACTTTTCTCTTTTAATACAATTTATTATAGTTTGAAAATACTTGAAATCAAGTAATAATAAAAACAGTTGGATAATAAATATTTTATTGACATAAATTATTTTAAAAATGAAACATTTTCTACATAGTTAGATTCGAATAGAGCTTATCAGCTCTATCAATAGATGCTTTAATATTTTTGTGGACCTCGTCAATAGCTTCAATGTGATCAACAGTTAAATCTCTAGCGTTCCTTGAATGTGCAGTTACCCATTCGTTTCTCAATGTTACCTTGTGCCTGGCTATGGACTTTATAATAAGAGCAGTTACGTAGACCATGAAATAAATACTGAAATATAACGGAATATACCAAAGTTTACGTCCCAAATAGTAGTAACTGTACTGTGTGGTACTAACTCTCTTTTTCTCGGGTGCTGAAGTAGTTGTTTTATGAGGAACTTCTTCATAAATATGATGATCGTAATGGTGGTCATCGTATAAGTATTTTGGGAAATCATGATTTGCCTCGGGTGGAAAATTTTCATTATGATCTTTCTCATCATGACCACCATGTGCTGCCATTTCAACCATAGCTTCATCCTGACCTGAAGGAACTTGTTCTTTAGGAAAATCCGGAGGATAGTACACATCATTTATACTTTTAGGAGGGTGCTTTGGAGGTCCACTGTCTCCGTGATTGGGAGTATCTAATTCTTGCGGATATCCTTGATCGGGGGCTCCATAAATATTCATTGGTTGGTTTGCTGCTTGATGAAAGTTATTGTGAACCATTTTTTTAGCGTTTGGTACTTTCATTTGTTGATTTGCCGCTGGCTGGTAATTGTAGGGACCAGAGATCGGAACATTAGCGTAAGAATCTTCATCTGAGGAGAATGAGCTACTTCCATCATACATTTGAGGTTTATTAGGAGGAAAAACATCTTGATTACTATCAGGAATATCGTTATTGGTGTTTGATGGTGGGTTGTAGGAACTAAAAGGTGAATTGTATGAAATGGAAGGAGTTACAACAGGAGAAGGTGCGGGTGCATTGAAATCAGATGCGACAAAGGTTGGAAGTAAAATTTGTGGTGCAGGAGCCAAAGGTGGAGCTGGAACTGAGGGTACTGCAGCTGGAGAAGAGGCTTGGGGACTTGCTGTGGTTGAGGCAGAAACGGGAGGCAAGTACGTTATAGAGGTATCTTTTAATTTGTTGCTATACCCAAAATAAGGTCGCACTTGGAATCGGTCCTGAATAACTTCACCGATACCTGGAACAATTTCAACGTCAGCATCACTTGCTGCTTCTGATGATGATTTTTGATACACTGGGTACTGATGAACAATTTTACTACCAGCACTTGCAGAGTCAATGTTCGATCTAGAAGTAAATTAAAGACTTTAATATTTTTTTAATAACGTGAGATAATTGAAATTCATACCTTCCTTTCCAATTATTTGTGTAACTTCTTCCGGTCTCTTTGCCTGTAGTATGGTTGTTTGTACCCCATTTAGCCACTTTAGCATACTTAGAACTAAGAACAGTGGTTAGATTTTGTGGTAACCTTAAGCCGTTCGCGAAGACAAACATTAATACTATAATCAAAACGCGCATCGTTTGCTGCCGACAATCTTACACGCAAAGTCTACAGATAATGAACAAAATATTAACATACATTTCGTCCTTATTTCACCAAGAGTGGATGGTGCTAATTGGTACATATTTGAGATACGGTTATATTATCATCAAAATTCAGTAAACTGGCCTATATATCCCATATTATCACATACTATTTGTTTTTTCACTATTTGTCTACCACCGGGCAAAAGTATTTAATTAGTACTTTTATACTTAGACTAGAACAAACAGTAGAACGAAAATTACGTGGTCGTTGATCTTAAAAAATATGCTTGGGGGCTATTTTTTTATTTCAATGAGTTTTCCAACAAACAAATCGGGTTTTAATGGGATGCATATTATATAATTATCTGATTTTAAAAACCTCTATTCAATATTAGTATTAGATTGTGATAGATTTTGTTTATTTTGTAGACTGAATTCTTTTTGCCGATTTTAATACAGTTCATAAACAATTTCGTGATTGATTCAAATACAAAATTTCTCAATCTATTAGGTTAACGCCATGAAATATATAGGTACTTTCTCATTATACAAAGTATCAATATGCGTTTTAAATTGTTTTAAACTGGTAATTTCAATAGCTACTACAATAAGCACTCTTTTTTGTTAGAGCAATATTTTATTTTAAAAATCTCCAATTATTAACTTGAATGCAAATATTAATTTTACACCCTGTTATATGATTAAGTTCTCCTGTGGGTTCCTACTGAATTCAATTGATTTTAAGGTCGTGGCTGTTCACCTGGCCATTTGGATTGTATTATAAATGTTAAAAACTCGTACTGTAAAATCAGTTGAGCATATTATAATTAATTTAGATGAGGATAGCGATAGAGACACTGAACTAAATATAGAATAGAATTATACATTTAAATAAATTACGTTTATATCTATATTATGCGAAAACATGTGGGGAATGGGAAACAATACTAGCGTGGTTCAAACAGAACTGGCTGGTATCTCAATTGCCACAAAAGAACTAACCAGAAAAGAAATTTCTGGCAAAAACATAACAATCTGCACTTATAGTAGACGAGCCCTATTAGCCTTGAACAGACAACGTGTTGTATCGGGGCTAGTACTAGAGTGCCACCAAGATTTAGCTAAGGCATCGGCAGATAACAATATTATCTTGAGGTGGGTTGAAGGGCACGACAGGAGTAGAGGTAATCGCATTGCCGATTCTTTAGCCAGGGAAGCGGCTGGACTAAAAATTTTAGGTACCAGTGACAGCTACGGCCTAACGACTTCGACAATTGCGGAACTAGCCAAACGTTACACCCATGCTCAATCCCTTAAGAGATGGCATGGAATCAAAGGATGCAGTCTTGCCAGGATCACTGTCAACTAAGGAAACACATCCATACTATGGGGCTAGTGGACACATCTCTATGCAGGATGTGTGAATAGGAAGATGAAACTGACAGGCATGTCTTATACGAGTGTCCAGAGTTATCGTCAATAAGAGAGTGTGTGTTCGGTGAGTCTTGGCCTACACCTGCCGATATTAAGGAGATGTCTCCTAGTGACCTGTCCACCTTCCTGGGAAGGACAGGATGGGCGATGACCTGGGAGGGCAACTCCTCGGGAGGATGTACAATGGGTCACATGTGGCCTAAGTGCTGTGAGCCTACACTCACCCTCCCTACTCTACAGATAAAGATATTATGCAAAATATAATTCAAATTACTTAAGTTAGCGCCTGTAGCACATCTGCATCTTTAATTGATGATTTTCTACACAGTGGGATTAAACCAGGTAGTTTATTGCAGTTGATAAGCCAATACCATTTAGCGTGAAACTTATTATACGTGAAATGATCTAATAATAACGAATAGGTTATTTTCTACAGCCGGTTATAACCTCTATGAATCAGACACCCGGTACTTTATTCCCGACCTATATTTCCTATGTTCCAAAGAACTCACAACTTTTTTTTCGAACTGAAATGCTACACAACTATATTATACATTTTGACATGTCGTAGAATTGGGGTTACCGCGTGTGGAGTGTGGGTCTCTCAAACTCTCGCAAACTGAGTGGATTGTTTATCTTTTCGCCTGTGAGTAAATAAAATATTTCAATAAAACATTCTTTGAAAATGATATTAGTTACTCTTTCTTCACCTTATAAAAGAAATCCATTTCTTTCTCTCAGCCTGGTTTGTTGGAAACCGAAAAAATTTGCAGGTTTGCTTTGCACGTTTGCAACCTGGCACAAAGCATAGTGTCTTAAAAGCCCTGAAAATATATTCAGTTGAAGTCACAAACTAAATAATAATATACAGATATAGATAGCTTTATTCAAAATAGTAAAACCAATTTACATACAATTACTTTGAACATAAGTTTAAAGTATACAAACATATAATAAATAAATACCTATACAAAATTTAATAACTACATGTAACTATATAATAAATAAATGTATAAATAAACAAATACATACCGCATTTATCACAATTTTAAAAAAACAATAATCACATACATTTCAATCTTTAACAATTTGTAGTAGAAATAATTCTAGGTTCATAGTTTATTGTAACTAAACAGTTCATTAATCCCCTTTTAAATTGTGGCAAACTTTGTGAATCTTCTATTTCATTTGGTAAATTGTTATAGTCAATAAATCCTTTAAATATTAATATTTTTGTATTTAAACATTTTAGTTTGAATGTTAATATGTAAGTGATTGTTAATTCTAGTATTATATTCATGTATTTGACTATTATAGGTTATATATTTGTTAAAATACATTGGCAAAAGATTGTGCAACATCTTATAAATATAGGTTAATGTCATATAAATCAGCCTCTTTTCAATCGATAACCACTCCAATGTTTCCATCACTAAAGATTTATATTAACCCCACCAGATGAAACCATAGAGAAGATGACTTGCAAAATTTTGAAGTTTCGAGAATAAGACGTCAATACGTCAATCAGTGAAAAATTAAATAAATTTTGAGATTTTTAATTAAGAGAAGCAAAGGACGATAATAATAAACTTTAATTGTTGTTTCTTTCGTATTATAGTAGGGGAGCCCAAGCGGGGATTTCGGGATTTACTAAAGCGCGGCAGATTAATATACAGGGGGATACCTTGTACCCGGTCAAGTACCCCCACAAAACATGAGGCCCATATATAAGGCCGCCCGTTAAGGATACAGGATCAGATTAGTAAAAAAAAATTGACCATCAGAAATTCTCGAGCGCGTCAGATTGAGGTAGGGTGAGTTAATTACATCCTAAAAAGTGTATATTCCACTAATCTGACAATTTGAGAGTGACGTAAAAAAAGGGGAGGGCAACAAAGTTGTAAAAAAAAACGTTATCTCGACATTCTCGAGCGTAGCTAAATTTTTTTTTATTTTGAAGGAAATTATTCAAGAATAATGAAAAATATATAATCTGACGATTTCCGCAAGCCGAAATAACAAAAATTTGTCGATCAAGTTAAATGCGTGCAGCTGCGTGATACCTACATTCCCTTCTCCGCGTTTCTGTGTGTTTTTTCGGGATTACTCCGAAATTTGTGGTTCGAACAATTAAAATTGCAAAATTACTTACGAGGATGATGAAACTGCGTCGAATGGTGCCAACCGCGTGAAAATTGGTTGATCCATTCAAAAGTTATTGCGGTTTGGAAATTCCAAAAATAGTGTTCTATGAAACTTTTATCAGACTTTCGAGCTGAGAGAGCTCAAATGCATAGAAATATTATTTCTTTGAACTCAGCGAACTCAAAATATCACGTAAATTATATTTTGAGCTCAAAAATGTCATAAGTACAATTTCAAGCTCCCAGGAATGGAATTAGCGGGAAGTTGCAGGGATGGCCTTTAAAGTGAACCGTTTTTCTAATTTTTTTTTGTCAGATCAGGCGAATCCCTCTAGATAATCGTCAGATTATTAGACAGTACGTTTAGAACATAAAGATGAACCATATATATCTTAATCTGACGCGCTTGAGTATTTCAAAATGGCGGTTTTTTTTTGCACATTATGAAAATGGCCGCGAGTTTGCGTCCCATCGAAATCGTCAGAATAGTGAATGAGAGCTTTTTTTTGGTGTACTTAACACTCCCTTAGAAAATCTGACGCGCTCGATTAAATTTTTTTTTTTTTTCATTTTCAACCCTTAAATACAACCACCCGCATCATGCAAACGATCAGATTAACATACGTACATTATTAAAAATACGTAGGGCATTGATGCTATCAATATCTGATGCGCTCGAGGATGTCTATGCAACAGTTTTTTTTTACAAATTTAAAAATCTATAGCCGCTTCCCCCATCGATGTAAAGGTATATATCACATAACATTTTTTTCTTCTTATCATCTAAGCTTTGCATCCCAATAGGTCTCTACGACGCTCGAGTAAATCCCCATTTAGCCTCGTGGGCTCCCCTACTATTACAGGTAATTTTTTAATTAATGTAATTAATAGTTAATAAAAAACTTTCGTATTACAGAGAAACAAAACTGATTATTGTTATCAACAAGAAGATTTAATATCCTTTATAAAACAACAATTCTGTTTATGATGTCGAAATTACAGTTTGAATTTATGGTATTAGCTTCACGAAAATATGCAAAAACAAATGTTATTGCCGTAACCTCAATTTGTACTGAGGATGGAAAAAGATATGTATTGCCAGAAGAATTAAGATCTATAGGAGATCATGTAGAATTGAGAAAAACAAACAATTACAAAAAACTAACTAATTCATTAAAGAGAAGGAATCAGATAAGAAAAGTGTGGATTACAATGACGAAGGAATTAGAGGAGACATACCTAGATGAAGATGGAAATTTACAATTTGGAGATCAATATTTAGAGGAAGTAAATGAAGAGGATACAAACAAAACACAAGATCATAATCTAAAAGAGATATTAGAAAAACTGATAGAAACAACACAAAATAAAGGTGAAAAAAAATTTGAGACAAATATTAGAGAAACTTTTGATAGAAAAATTTTCAAGTAAAAATACTAATGCTGAACAGTGGATGGAAAGCTTTGAAAAAGAATGCTCTAGATTTCAAATAGATGAAAGTGAGGATAAAATTGAATTATTGAAATTATTTTTGGATAAACCAAGTTTAAATTGGTACTCTTCTACACTCATTAGATTAACAGTAAATGCGGGTTGGTTAGAATGGAAGAAACGATTTTTAGAATGCTTTACAGATAATGGATAGAATAATGTTACTTATGAGTAGATAGAGCTATGGGGATTCGAATTCACTACTTCAAAAATCTCCGCTTGGTGGCGCTGAGAGTGGCGGCGCGCGCGTTTTAGGCAGTCATTTTTAGTATTTCAATGCAGGCCGCCATTTTTAGTCCGCCATTTTTAGTTCTGTTGTATATTTAAAAGCGACAGCCATTTTTAGTCCTGTTGTATATTTAAAAATCTGAAAAAAACTTCAGTGAGATTCGATCCCACAACCTTCGCGTCTATAGCAAGGCATTCAACACATGCTGCCATAAGCTCTCATGCATATTGTTAGCGAAGAAAGGTATTGCTGCTGCAATGTGAACAGCGCGCGCACCGTACGCTTCTTACTGTAAAATGTGACGTAGTCGAGAAAGATCCGTTAGGATGATAAGGTGGCGCGCCACGGTCGATTTTATAACAGCGCGCACACCGTACGCTTCTTACTGTAAAATGTGACGTAGTCGAGAAAGATCCGTTTGGATGATAACAGCGGGAGCGCTGATATACCAGGTTGTTTAAAAGTAACTCTTTGGGTTAGGTTGTTACGTCAAACGTCATGTTGTTACGTCAAACGTCACATCGTTATGTCAAACGACACGTCGTTAAACGGTCATCAAACGGTTCTACGTATGTTCTCTTTCGTAATATGTCTTCAGAAGAGTACAGACGTCGAATTGAAGAGTTTATTAATAGCATTGGTGAATTAAAGAAAGATATTGCTTTCTATAAAGATAAAAGTGAGGTTATGAAACAAATGGAGAATCTTAGTTTATCTGATAAGGTAGGTCAGACGTGGAGCAGTCTTCGTATAAACTGGGTACCTCAAGAGATCCATCAGTTAGCTCGTAGACTGCCGCAAACTACTTATCCGTTAAGACGTATTCAACCTACACCATGTTCAACAGAACAGAAAAGGAAATAAAAAATGAAATTAATAATGTTTTCGCAATGTCATGTGTAATATTAGTGGCTGTATTTGTTTTAATTTTAAAAATTATTTTAAAAATTGTAAAACGAAAATTCCAATCTTCATGTAATATAAAAGTTGATGAATATACAGAGTGTTTCAATAAAACCCATGTTTTTTAAAAAAACTTTATTTATAATGGTAATACAGTATTTGAAAACCAGTGGCGGAGGCGTTGTACATTTCTTTCGGTACACGAATATACTCCAGTGGCGTGGCAGGGGTTTGGATCGTGGACAAAGTTTCCTGTTTCACACGGCGTACCATCAAATTTGCAAACGTCAATAATATGTGGAAAAATACCGAAAATGTGACATTTCTTTTGCAGAAACTCGGCTTTCTGTTGTCCTCGAACGTAAATGTAGTCTGCGGCATACAATAACTTGCTTTCTAATATTTCATTTACTTTAGAATATTCTACATCTCCTGAAGAGTATCGAATGCCGTGCACATTTCTTTCCAAGTATGATGTGGTCTTTTTGTCCTCGTTGCTCAATGTAGAAAACGGTTGCGGTGGTAAAAATATGTAATGTGAACTTTTGAAGCCAATTTCTATGGTGAGCTCTTTGGCAACGAAAAGGCCGTCTACGACAAAACCTTGAATGTCTACGAATGCTACTCTCATGTTGACGTCTGCTCGAACACTAACTCCGATCAGCAACTAGTTCAAGCTTTTAACAATTTCGGTGAGGGGGAAGTATTCCATCACGCAATCGTGAATTATGATGCAATAGACTTTGGTATTTTCGGGAAAGCCTATGTTTGCTTCAATGTCAAGTTTCACATCGACTGTGGACGCCTTCATGCTTTCCTCCTGTTTCGAACAATCGATAACAAACAATGCCCGTTTCTTGAAAGAAGAATAATCCAGCAGGGGACGCTTCTGTGTGGAGTTTGCGTAGTTGGGATAGAATTCAGTGTAGTTAAAATATGCCCCATTGTAGTCAGTTTTAGCGAAATCCAATTGCATTCTTTCATTGGGCCAATAGTCACCATTAAGTGACAGTCTTATACTTTGTACGTCGGCATTGTCAAATAAAGTCGGGTCAGCTGTACTCAAGTTACGTTTGTTGGTTTGAAAGAAAACAATAACAAAACGAGGTCTTTCAACTGAAGTGGATGTCTTGACAGCCCAAACTTCACGTCTTGCTCCTTTAGTAATTGAGGGTAATTCGTGTAACTCCCACTTCCTAAATGGAATAACTATAGGTTGATCTTTTTGAATGGATTTCATGAGATTTAATTTTATATCGTCATTAGGAAAGATATGTTTAACTTTCAGCTCAACGCTTGTAATGTTAATTTTAGCTGTTGTAGTGGAGAGCGTTCCAGAGACATTCTTTTCAGTAATATATAAGCAATCATTATCATTTCGTGCCCGAACTAGTCGTATTGTTTGACGTCCACATGTAATCATGGAATAATCGTTGAAAATGTTGAAAATATGTTTAAGAGGTATTTGAAGGCTGAAGGACTTGTCGCTAACATTCAGAATAGGATCTTTCGGGTAATTCCAGCCGGCTATAGCCATATGATTGGAATCTTCTTGGTTATAACAAGTCATAGCACGTACGGCACTCACTATTCCAGGATCCCGAACTGTTTCCATTTCCCTGGCACTTTCACTGTACGTACATGAATCGAATAGAAAGGCTCCAACATTATTTGCTAACTTTACGTCACCAGCTCCGTGTATTTCAAGCGAACCTTTAATGCACAACAAAGTTTCGCTCATTGCAAAGAACGAATCAACTTGATTAATGCTAAACTCCACAATGTCACTGCAATTGAATGATTTTATGAATGGAGCATAGGTTCTGTATTCAGCCTTTCGAATTGAATCATCAAACATCGGCTTACGGTAGATATCAAACATTGGAGGCATGTTGTCGTTTTGGCGTTGACGTTTTCCATACATTGTTGTCATTTTTCAATTTAAAACCCAGCGATTGCAGGACCAATTTGTTTGCGAACGTGAGCTGTTTCAGCTTTGGCGACTGCTTAGCTAATGAAGTTGAAAGTGGTGCAGATTGTCTTTTATGATTGATTATTAGCCCCATCGCGCTCTAAGCTCCAACACCAATGTACTTAGTTCTCCACGAAAGTTTACAGGCTGACCGTCCTGGTCTAAGGCTATGACAGTGATGTTGGTTATTTCACGTTGTGGTATAACGGGTAAGTAGAGCAAATTATGAGGAATTTCGTCAATGGAATATCCTGGATCTACTTGTACGACGAATTCGTAAATGGTATGAGCAGGTCTGTTTGCATCGAAGGCTCCAGTGGTAATGTTACAATCGAAGCGTATGCTAGATACTTTAATAATTTTGACGGGCAGATCTGAAGAGTGCAATTTGTTAGCGTCGAGTATTTTTGGTGAAAATCCCAATATTCTTCCAAGACTATCAGCTTCCATGAAGGAAATTTTGTATTTACTGGAAATTTCACATTTCAACGTATTGTGATTGGGTTTTAGTGAAAATACCGGTCTGGTTGAATTGCTCGCGCCCAACTTATCACTAATAAACGCTTCAAGATCAGCAATTTCATAACATCCTGTGGGAAAATCAAAACTTTGAAGCTTGCCCTTGGTATCGTAGTAGTAAAACTTACAATTTTCAATGTTTGGTATACTGTGATAAGAATGAAAAGATCTTAGAGCTATTTCGTATTCATTCTTCGGATCGAGCACAATAGGCGTAGGAGGTTGGAAGGTGAACACGTGATTGGTGCTGTTTACTCTCAGCAGCTGCGACATGATGACTAATGAATTTAGGGAGATGTATGAATTTAAATAACACACTAAATGTTTAATTATTTATTTTTTTACAAAGAAAACATTTTGCTTGAGAACTCGGAGGACCGTCACAATGCGTCGTCCAATCAGGTCGGTTGTAATGGATGAAACAAGGCAGTCGTATTTGTAGTTCAAAATTTGCTCGATATTCATTGGGGAGTTTATGCCACATTTCCAGTAATTCCGAAGGTCTTACACACTCTATTAGATGTTCAATGGGAAAGTGCTTTAGTTCTTCGGCAGTGAAACTACTCAATGTTTTTCCATGGTAGATATGTTGTAGTAATAGTTCCGTCATTGTAGAAATTTCAAACACAAATGACCGCAATTGATTTGATCGTAGTTTTGATATTGGGTATTGTTGTAGAAAATTCGCGCGCTCTTTCCCAAATATTTAACAACTTCTTTCGGTGGCTTCAAGTTACCAAATGAATCGAAATACTCTACATTGTTGTTTATCTTTCTGTAAGCTACCCAATGACTTCCGCTATTCTTAGAGGTATCCAAATTAACCACTGCACATTCTTGTTTTCGGGGGCCGGCTTTGGGGAGAGTGTCTCGCATGAAAACTCCTCGAAAATGCGGTATTTTCAGTAATTTTGCATAATGCGCAATGTCAAAGTCAGATAGTGCGTGATTAGGTAGCTTTATTAGTTTTTTTGTTTTTTTAAATACAATCCAAAACCGCCTTTTGGATACTTTTTCAGATACAGGCCAGATCCTACACGTTCCATAGCCTTATTATGACGTACATCTTCTTCCAATTTCTTTTGCGCATGCTTTGCGTCAATAACAGTTTTAGCAATCCCAGCAGCACCACCTGACAAAGCTCCAAGTGCCGAAAGGCCAGCAAACAAAGGGATAAGTGGTAGGAAACCTCCGGATTTCGCTACAGGTATTACTCGAGGAACCTCGACTTCTTTTTTCCCACCAAATTCTTTAATAAGTGCTTTGGCTGCTCGTAAGGCAAACGTTGCAGTGTCTTTCAAAGATGCCCCTTTTTTCATGGACTTTCCCACTTTTAGAATGACATCTCGATGCAAGGAACGACGTTTGCGACGACAATCCATTCCCAGCTTTCTTTTCACCTTCATTCCGCCTGTTACAAGTAATGCAGCAGTTTTCTCTCCCAGTGAAGCGTCTTTTGATTTAACGCGAGCCCAAGCTTTATCTTCAAGTATCCGATCGGCTTTGTGTCGTTCCTCGAGAGACTTATTCTTCCAGTAAGAAATATCGTGTTGTTTACAAGCTGCGTCCAAGGGGTTAATGCCCGGATCTCCACGATCAAGACGTTTTTCCAATTTTGTACCAGCTAAAAGAAAAAACAATTAATTTTTTGCAAAAAGGGTGGGGGGTGGTTTACTTACGTCCACAGTACTGATAGCTAGGTAAGTGAAGTTCAATAGGTAGTTTATTGATGAGAGAATTTAAAATACCCTCTCCTTCAAACACCAACATTAAGACTGACACGCGTAAGTGGTGACACATATATTTAAAGGATAGTACTACGAAAAACGACACACACAATGAAAATAATTCAACAAGAGCAGACTATACCCATTGAAAATTTGGATTTCACCTCAACACCAACTGTTGGCAAACATGGTAAATTGTTGCCAAATTCTTTCCGTGCCATTATATGTGGTCCCAGTGGGTGTGGTAAGACGAATGTCGTGCTGGCGCTCCTATTCAATCCAAATGGTGCGAAATTCAAAAATGTTTATGTCTATTCAAAATCGTTATTTCAACCAAAGTATCAATTGCTACAAGAAGTTATAGCGCAAGTCAAGGGTGTTGGGTATTTCCCATTTAAAGACAATGAAGAAATAATTAGTCCAGAGAAAGCTCGACCAAATTCCATCTTTTTATTCGATGACGTAGCCTGTGACGGTCAGCAGAAAATTCGTGAATACTACTCCATGTGTAGACATAAAGATATCGATGCCGCTTATCTTTGTCAAACATACTCAAAAATACCGAAACAGCTTATTCGCGACAATTGTAATGTTATTGTGTTATTCAAGCAGGATGAGGTGAACTTGAAACATATATTTGACGAACACGTATCTCCAGACATGACGTTTGACACATTCAAAAATGTGTGTTCAAAGTGTTGGTGTGACCGCTATGGTACTTTGTTAATTATGAAGGATTTTACCCTTAATGGTGGTAGGTATCGCAAAGGATTCGATAAATATATAAAATTGTAAGCTGCGTCTTTAGTCCATACCAATATGTCTGACGATAAGGTTGCTACTGCATTGCGCAAGAAAAAAGTGTCCGAACTTGCCAGATCGATTCGCAAAAAATACTTGGCGTTGAAATTAGGTAAATCAGAGCAAGATGAGTCTATTAATAAACTATTCAAGCCGATATCTAAACCACTCGAAGAAATTGTGCAATCCTCAAAGACATTACAAAAAACGATTACAAATTTAAATCCAAAAGAGGAAATAAAGAAGGAAGAAGAAGAACCAGATGATGTGTTTACACCATTTCTCGAAACGGAACCGGTGGCTGAAACCGATGAATCCGGCAATATTACACGTTCTGAATCTCCAGAAGAGATGCGCCCCGAAATTTCCCAGGAAGCTTGCGCAGACTATTTGGACCAATATCCTGCCATCAGTCATCAGTTCATTGAAGATTACTTCCAAAAGGATGATAAAATCGATAAAAATTATGGTCCGATATACAACGATGAAATCGGTTGGTCATTAGGCAAACGTCGAATTGCGTTTGATGGAAAAACCGGTAATATAAACATACTACCTGAGAAAAACAAACAAGGAAATTGGAACACCAGGCTTGTATCAACTTCTATTTTACCGAGACCCCAGTTACAATGATCAAGATTTACAGAACTATAAAAATCTTTTGACAACAACTGAAGTTCATTTAGACACGTTAGATCGTCTCAAGGGGTCAAGTACTGAAAAATATCACTACATCATAAAACCTTTATTCAAAACAAAATCTCTAACGACGACGAATAGATCGTCTCAGGTATTGACTCGTCTAAAATCGATTCCTTCAGCAAAAGGAAAAGGTATCGATCGTTTAAGATATAATGATAAACCTATGGAGTATATTTATTGGGACGATGTGAATGAATTGGTGGATCGTTTGAAGTTGTTGATTGCTTCAAAAGAGGCAGGTAACACGTCACACGACAACGAAATAGTAGCAATTATCAATGAACTCAAGGAGGCTGATATAATAGAATAATACAAGTTGAAACTTGTTCATTTCAATTATGCCAGTCGATAAATTCGGACATAGACATCAAACGCCCTATGCGCGTTTACCAGCGAAAATTACGTTTCCTCATACACCGGACGGTAATATTGATATTGAAAATGTGAAAATTTGTAATGTTAAGGAACCGACAACAAATAGTGATGCTGCAACAAAACAATATGTTGATGTACAGTTGAATGATCTACGTGCTACCAACTCGCCATTAATTCAAACTCATGGTGTGGTGCTGCAGCAACAAGAACGTGATATAAAGGATTTAGCTGTAGGATTGAACGAAATAAGTAATGAGCTTCATAAGACTAAAATTCCCATATTACAGGCGAATATAGATAACTAACAAAATAAAACTAACGAAATTGATGCATTCATTTCGCGAAATCCCCCTGTAGCAGGTAGGGATATGGCTACGAAGAAATATGTTGACGAATCAATTGCCACAGCAAAAGCCTTTATTCGAAAAGAATTTACTGCTTCTACGAATACAAGCATACGTGGATTGAGAAAAGAATTTACAGAAAATATCAGAACCCTCTCTGATTTGAAAAGAAACATTTCAGATATTGAGAACAATATTAAGGTTATGAATACGAATACCGTTAACAGCATTAACAGTCTGGAGCTGAAGCTAGCTGGTAGTACGTCATAATATGTACTCTAAAGAAAAAATTCAGCTTGTAAACGAACTCCACAAACCGATACGGAAAAAATTTCCTCGGAGACGCACTATCATTAAGGGCCTTGACGATCTTTGGCAAATGGATCTTGCGGAGATGAGGAATTTTGCATCACAAAATAGGAATCATAAAATGATACTAGTCGTTATTGATTGTTTTTCAAAGTTTGTGTGGACACGCCCACTAAAGACGAAGACCGGAGAGGAGATTACTCGGGCATTCTCGGACATTCTCGCTCACACTAGACGAATACCAAAAAATCTGCAATCTGATCAGGGAAAGGAATTTTACAACAGCAAATTTCAAAATTTAATGAGAAAACACAACATAAATCATTATAGCGTATTTAGTACAATGAAAGCTTCTATGGCAGAGCGTGTTATAAGAACTTTGAAATCGAAACTCTACAAGTATTTCAGTTTAAATGGCACCTACAAATGGATTGATATTCTACCTAAAATTACTCAAAACTATAACAATACAAGACATTCCACAACAAAATATAGGCCTTCTCAAGTCAACAAATCCAACGAAAAATCTATTTTGAATAACACCTATAGTCATTTAAAGATAGCCGGTCCACGAAAATTTAAAGTTGGCGACATTGTGCGCATATCCAAGGCAAAACATGTCTTTGAAAAAGGATATACACCCAATTGGACTACAGAACTATTCAAAATCATCAAAGTTAAAATTACCAATCCTGCTACGTATTTACTTGAAGACATGCAAGGGACACCAATCAGCGGCTGCTTCTATGACGAAGAACTACAGAAAACATCGAATCGGGACGTTTACTTGGTGGAAAAAGTTCTTAGACGTAAAGGCAAGAAACTGCTCGTGAAATGGCTAGGCTTAGACAAAAAACATAACAGCTGGATTAATGGAGTTGATGTTTTATGATGTAAAAGGCCACACACGCTATAAATTGGAGTCGTTTCAGATCTCAAACTCAGTTAGCAACATGCAAGGTGTCAGTAGTGGTGGTGACGATAGTAGTAGTAGCAGTGATAATAACTATACTGCAGAGGTGGATACAATTTTGAAAAACTATGAGTTTGCTGCAAAGTCTGAAAATGTGTACCTGCTTTCAACACAATATTCAATTTCCGGTTATGAAGTGAAATGTGGAATAAGTCCTGCTAGATCATTCACGCCTGCTGTAATTCTATCTCAGCAGCTCAAGTTCGGCAAAATTTCCTTTGGCATTCACGAATGGCATACCTTTATTTCAATAATGATGCAACAGATGACCGTAGATGAGTTCAAACCTGATTCGATTCCATGTGGAGACTACTGCACCATTACCCCATTAAATTACGATGACTGTAAGGTAATTTTTGTGAGGAAACATGGCGTAGAGTATTACATGGATGAAGAAGAAGTATCCCAAATTTTAAAATTAAATAATTTAATTATACAACGTATAGCTATGTTGGAAAATTTAAATTTTTGTCAATATTATTATAATGTTTTGGATTTCTGTAAAACTATCACCTCTGAAAGTCCTTTACAAATTTTATATGCATTTTGTTCCATAACCCCAAACGATATGTTAAACAACGCTCTCAGAGAATATGTATACTTTTATAAACTTAAAGTTATCAATGATTTAAATAAATAGTTGTATATTATTGGTGTTTTCTTGAACATTGCATAGCCTTTTCGAATTTGGCTAAATACAATCCTGATGATCTTATTCATCGAATTTAAGGTTAGCCATATGTCAAAATAGCAAATAAAATAAACGAAATGCCGAAAACCCGGATATACGTCACAATAGATGACGCACACCAAAAAGGGTATTATTTTAACTATAAGAACCATCCTAGTACAACAATAAAAAATTTATGCGATATAACAATACCAAGCTTTATGTTTCTGGCAACTGCTCCGTCGTTTCCAAACTTCCGACTATATGTTGGACACCAAAATTTTCTATGGAAATTTGATTTAAATGATATGCGAATCCCCTCAAGTCCTGATGATCTTCATGATTATCTTCCTGCACAACTTAAGTCTTCATCTATATATCGCATATTTTTTCAAAATTCTGAGGGTTCCCTTTTGGTAATCGACAACACCACTAAAGACTTTCTTACATCATCTTTCCCAGATTTACGCATAACAAAAAATAATATTAATTTTAAATTCAAAGAAATCAATGCAGTTTATCAAGACCATCATGGTAGAAATTTCGTTTTTTACGATACCTATAATTATATTGAATTTACCATGTTTCCTTTCCTATTAAAGACGCGTGGACGAATTGCTGATCAATTTCCAGGCCTACCACTGGGTATAACAAGTGCCTTCAAGTTCATTGATGGATATATATATATTTCTTGGAAGGAGACACATATTATAAATTCAGGGAATATACAAAGAAGCTGAAAAATTTAATTGGAACCGGTTCGGAATACCGTGTTCCAAAGAAGGATTAAAAGAACAGCTAAAGAATTTACTTAGCAAAATCATATCTTTTTATGAATAAATCAATATGTTTTCTGATTTAATTAAATTCTTATTTCTCCCAATCTTATGACATGAGTCATAGAACTTTGTGGATAAATAGCGTCATTCAGTTTGATCTATAGATCAAGAATTATATGTGTATATGTTAAAAGAATAAATATTATGATTAATTCACATAGATTTTTCTTTGTACTCTCCGCTACACACTCTGCATATGTCGATATTAATGCTAATGACCCTACGGCACTATACGTCACATGTGACGTTTTGACGTTTGTTATTTGACATGTGACGTTTGTCGTTCGATGTTACATGTGACGTTTAACGCTACATTTGACATGTAACGTTTAACATTCGACGTGTGACATAAATTAGACGGAAGACAAGTTTGAAATAAAATTATGAAAATTGACTTTATTTCTTCACCATAGTACACCTCAACAGATCAAAAAGTCCTTCAAATATGCTTCATGACAGAGCAGTGGTTCGCAACCTTTTTCAGTCAAAATCCTCAATAAATTTATGTTTCATTGTTTAATAAGTATTAAAAAGACAAAATCCGGTTGAGAACCACTGACCATACGTCTTATCATGTTCAAATACCTGTTGTGGTTAAAACTTCTTTGTAACTCAAGGTAGTGTGACAGATAAGCAATTTAATTCTAGAGTTTATTTTTAAAATATTATTGATAATAAGAAATAATTTTTGTTAATAAAATCTTTAGATGATTTAAAAAGGTCTCTATTGGGGGATGGAATATCATTGTTCCAATTAAAGGGTACAACTGTGTTTTTAAAAAGTGTGACCGTCAATGGAATGCGCCTGTAACATCTGTTGGTATCCCTGAGAAAATATCTTTTATTTGATAATAGAGTTTTGGTTATAATTATCAATATTATAAAATACATTTTCCCATGATTGCTTTGTGTTTATTCGAGAATTTTTGGGTTCGAATAAATCCTTTTGCAAACTAGGAAAATCTGTTACATAATATTCACGGACATTGCAATCAAATTACCAAAAGATCATCAGCTGGTTGTATGGGAAGTTTTTCAATTTTTCATAATGTTCATTAATAAATGATAATTTTAAAATTGACCATAAACACTCCGGATAAGTTCTTAACGGGTTGAGGTCTTTGACGAAGTGTCTTTGTAGTGGTAGGTTTGACAGAATTATGTTTGGTTATTGGCCCATAAAGAGCCAGCCAATTTTGGAGCCTCGTTGAATTGATACATTATTGCTGTGTCACTGTGCACCTAGTCCAATTTAATACATAAGTAGACTAGTTCGATGAACTTGATCCATCCAAACTTTTCATCACCATCAAATATGAAGTTCAATTTGACGTGATAACGCGACATTTGACGTGACAACGTGACGTTTGTCGTGATAACGTGACGTTTGACGTAACAACGTGACATTTGACGTGATAGCGTGACAATTGACGTGACAACATGACATTTGTCGTGACAACGTGACGTTTGACGTGACAACGTAACGTTTGACGTGACAACGTGACGTTTGACGTGACAACGCGACATTTTGACGTGACATCCAACAGTAGTGATATGTAGCAGAAGCAGCTCCATTTGGTTGAAGTTTATTTGGTATATCGTATCCTGAAGAGGGTCTACTGAAGCATTTAAAAACAATGCTGTCCAGTATAGACCATAACAAAGTAGAGACTATCCCATTAAAAATATATAATTAATGTATAATAACCTTGGGCGGGCTTGTTTCCTCTACTTCACGCAACGCATTCCATTTCTACAGGGTGGTTATACTAAAAATGGGGATTCACCAGTGAGTGTTAAATAACTCAGAAAGACATCATCATCAACCATTTTTTATTTAACATATACTGTATTACCGAAGATTTATTAAAAATATATTTTAGAGTGATTAGTTTTTATTGGAAAAACACCTTGTATATACCCTAACAAGGATAGTGGAATTTTATATTTTATCACATAACGTTTCACATTTTTTCACTCTGATAATTGGCATGTGACGTTTTGACCTTTTTCGAAAGGCTGAATATAGAACCTTCTATATTTTCGCAAATTATTTTTATAAAGTTTTCACTTAATGTATCCATATCTAAAACAATCGTATATGTCACCTGTCTTTGTATGATACACACTATGTTTTGTCCCATACTTTTTGCTGCACCCTGTATATGTTAAAAGAATGTTGGGTTTTTTTTTTCAACGATATGTCATAGCGGTAGTGAACGTGTCTTTCCAACGTCACTTGAGATAATTTTGCAACACTCTGTGTATGATAAAAGAGTAGGTATCATAAGAATTTGTGTTGCTATAATATATTCAGTTAAAGTTCAATAAAATTCTCGAATAGCACTTTGAGTCTTCACATGAATGTAGGAAAAAGAAATAAAAAATGAATTTTATAATATATATATTTATGATAAACAATAACTATAAAACTTACACATTTTAAAAGTCTAAATCACAAAATTTGATTGAACCGACAAAAGATTAATATATATTTATGATAAACAATAACTATAAAACTTACACATCTTAAAGAACTATCTGGAATTATATTATCAAACCGAGGCTTCATCCGGTTCTACTATTCGATACATTTTAATGTAACGTTCGTAGGAATTTCAGAAAAACAATTTAATTATTTGCAAAAGTTTATTTTAAAAATATTATTGATAAAAAGAAATTATTTTTGTTAATAAAGTCTTGAGATGATTTAAAAGGTCTCCATTAGGACATGGAATATCAAATATGTTCCAATTAAAGGGTCCGGCTGCAACAAGTTTTTTGGTAAACTCATTATATTTGTAGTATGTGATGTTTTTGAAAAAGTACATGTGTCCGTCAATGTACTGGAATGCCCCCGTAACATCTGTGGGTAGTCCAGGGAAAATATCTTTTATTTGTCCTCTATTCTGGACAGTTTTCAAGTTCTTGTCAAATTCAATATAATTACTGTTATTATAAAATACATATATTTTCCCATGATTGCTTTGAAACATTGTGTTTATTTGAGAATTTTTAGGTATAATTAAATTATTTTCCTCAAGTATTTGTAGAGCGGGAAAATCTGCTACATAGTATTTACGGTCATTGACTGCTATTAAATTATTTGAAGAACTTTGAAAAATTTGAATTACGGGGCCCACTTCTTCAGGTAAATAATCATCGAGTATTTCTGGTTGCGAGGGAATAAGTTTCGAGTTCAAATCAATTTTCCATAGAGAATTTCCATTAATAATATATAAATGGTAATTTTCAAATTCACCAGCCATGGCAATGAACATATACTCCGGTGTTATATCGCATAAATTTTTATCCGGTTCATTTGGTTGATGTCTATGATCAAGTGTCTTTGTAGTCGGTGGTGGACGAGATGTGGGTTTGAAAGGATCATTGATTGGTCCATAAAGAGCTTCAAGGGCCATTTTATCATCCTCATCCAATTTAGAAACAATGTTGAATTGATACCATGGATACATTATTGCTGACTCAATATCACTGTGAGCAATTCCTAGGATATGCCCAATTTCATGAATTAATACCATAAGTAGACTAGTCTGATCTTCTGAAGTTGATCCATCCAAACTTAAATCCCACTTCTCATCACCATCAATATGAAGCTCTACACAACTGTTGCCTTTTGGGAAATAAGCATGTGCCAACACCTTTCCGGGACCATCAAAGGTACTGGAGCACTCATCTCTACCTTGGCAATCTGCTCGAAAATAGTGCTTTCCCCGTACAACTGTAATAGTTATATCGGGAGCATAAGGTCGTGTTTTGTGTATTAATTCAAATTTAAACTTTGAACTGTTACTCCACACTTCAAAAGCCTTTTTGGTTACTTCAAGATATTCTGGATTTGCCCGAGTTGCCTGAGGGAAATACCATTTCAAATCAAATTTTGACCATTTTGATTTAACTCTAAAAGAATGATCATCGTCGGAAGCTGCTTCACTTACATTACATCTTGGTCTATTTAGAAGTTGAATTGTTTTTTCATCTAATTCTCCCGTTGCAGGGATATTATATCTTTCTTGAAAACTCAACAAATAATCTCCAAGTTTAGTCAAATCATTTTCATTTGTGTACCCGAAACGTTGTAAATACTTCATAGCGTACTGTTGGTCGATAACACATAGCGCTGGGCAGAGCGCTGCCGCTAATATAATTATTAACATGATCTTCACCCTTCTGTTATCTTTAAAAAACTAATCCCCAAACACATTATCAACAACATATATATGTTTTTTTAAAAAACCTCCCAAAGACTCAACACGTTGCCTTTGACGTAGCACGTTTTGACGTGACACATAACGTTTGACGTGACATGTGACGTTTGACATGTGACGGTTGACGTGTCATGTGACGTGAAATGTGACGTTTGACGTGACATGTGACGTTTGATGTGACATGTGACGTCTGACATGTGACGTTTGACGTGACATGTGAATTTAGACTTGGTACGTGATGTTCAACGTTGTATGTGACGTTTGACATGGCAAGTGACGTAGTTGACGTGACCAGTAACGTTTGACCAATTTGAAATTTTATTATATAAATATATTTATTGTATAAGTATTCCCCTCTACGTTTAGCAGTTTTCTACTTTTGGAGCTATTCTCATGCACCGTTTAGGGCTGGGATGGTTTTTAAAAGATGCAATACGTATGTACATAAGTGTCGTCTAGATGTACGCTGTACTCTGGGTAGTTTTAAGATTCAAAGCGGAGAAATATTTTACGAGCTAGAGTTTAGAATCTCATATTGATCGGTTCGTTCCACAAATCAATAATATAAAGTTTGTTTTCACGCAGGTGTTTTGGAGATATGGGTTCATTGATCACGAAAAGACATTTGGTTAAATGAATTAGACCCGAATAGCGTTAGATACATATAATACAAATACACTGAAATTTTCGCACTCTAATCTTGAATTCCGCAGCATCGACGTTTCATGTGACGTTTGAGTTGACACCATTTTTCTTTGTACTCTTCGCTACACTCTGTATATTTATGCTGATACCACTACTAGACGTTAAGACCTTTCGAACGAGATGCTGAAATCAACCTACCATTCAAAGATACTTTCGATCCACCCTGTATATGATTCACGTATATATTAGCCGTTAATACCTTTCAGATGTCGTTTGCTAAAGTCGACCTACCATTCAAAGATATCGATCCACCCTGTATATGATTCACGTATATATTAGACGTTAATACCTTTCAGATGTCGTTTGCTGAAGTCGACCTACCAGCCAAAGATACTCCACCCTGTTTATGATTCAAGTATATACTAGACGTTAATGCCTTTCGAACGAGATGTTGTTTGCTAAAGTTGACTTACCAGCCACATGCATTCAAAGAAACTTTCAATCCACCCTGTATATATAATGAGTGATTCACTTATATACTAGACGTTAGGGTCTGAAAGCAAGTTATTGTATGCCGCAGACTACATTTACGTTCGAGGACAACAGAAAGCCGAGTTTCTGCAAAAGAAATGCCACGGTATTTTTCCAGATATTATTGACGTTTGCAAATTTGATGGTACGCCGTGTGAAACAGGAAACTTTGTCCACGATCCAAACCCCTGCCACGCCACTGGAGTATATTCGTGTACCGAAAGAAATGTACAACGCCTCCGCCACTGGTTTTCAAATACTGTATTACCATTATAAATAAAGTTTTTTTGAAAAACATGGGTTTTATTAAAACACTCAGTATATTCATCAACTTTTATATTACATGAAGATTGGAATTTTCGTTTTACAATTTTTAAGATAATTTTCAAAATTAAAACAAATACAGCCACTAATATTACACATGACATGGCGAAAACGTTATTAATTCCATTTTTTATATCCCCTTCTGTTCTGTTGAACATGGTGTAGGTTGAATACGTCTTAACGGATAAGTAGTTTGCGGCAGTCTACGGGCTTGGACCTCTTCAGACAACCAGTGAAGACCTCTCCACGTCACTTTCTTATCAGATAAACTAAGATTTTCCAATTGATTTATAACCTCACTTTTATCTTCGTAAAAAGCAATGTCTAATTTACTCTTAATGAACTCCTCAAAACGATGACTGTTCTCTTCTGAAGACATATTACAAAAGAACACTCTGGTGACACGATGTTATTTTATTAAATTTTTTCGCGCCGCCTTATCATCCAAACGGATCTTTCTCGACTACGTCACATTTTACAGTAAGAAGCGTACG
>CAJUYG010002966.1:0-25155 GCA_910591675.1 Galerucella calmariensis
TTGCGTGCAACTTACTTTGAAAATGTAGTAGCACAATTTTTAATAATTTGTGGCAATGTCACTTACCTTAATTTGGTGGTAATTTCCGTGGACTGCTCTGTGGTGGTCGCAATAGGATAATTTTTAATTTTACCAGAAAGGCTGATGCCATAACAACTCGCGCATAAACAGACAAAAATCATGAAATAACAACGGATGCATGTTTGTACCATTTTAAAAAATAAAAATAATCTTCAACCGTCAAACGTTTTTTGTTAATAGCCCTGTTTCATGAAAATCTTGAATGACACTACGTGATAAGCGGTCTAACGAAATATGATTAAATTGAAGTGTGTATAACGGCTTTATGAGGTTATAATGCCATACACAAACAATTGATTAAAATATTCTGTTATGTATATTTACTTTTCTAAATATGTAGAGTACATTTATAAGTATTCGGATCAACGTATCCCAATATATATAATAAGGAAAACTTTGACCTACTCCCGATGCCAATTTTGCGATTGTCGAAAAATAAATATATAAATAAATAAACAAACAAATAGTTTAAGCCCTTAAGTTCATTGTATATCTATTGGTGAACGAGTCTAGAATACCTATGAGTACCAATGGAATTGCCAAGTGTGAGAAAAACTCAGTTTTAAAACTGGTTTTTGATCAAAGTCAAGACATTAGATTTTGTTTGATCATTTTATATGGGAAATTTAATTACATCAACACACTACTCAGATAAACTAGCAAAGAGGAGGACTGAAATACCCTTTTGGATGCCGGAACTCCAGCTCCAATGTTATGTTGAAAGAAATAGGTAAAGCCTAGAAAAATGAAAGATCTGACTATTAGAAAGATTTAGTAGGGCTTAGAAAATCAAAAATTCTTCTGGGTTACTACAACCTGTTGATATAAAATGAATATATAAGTCAAAGTAAAACTGCGCTAAGAGTTTTAAAAGGAATATTGTCGCCTGAAAAACCTCGAAATAGTTGAGGAAGAAGAATAAAGATTTTGTAGCATGGAAGAAGAAGACTCCATCCACATACTTTCTAACTGGACAACACTTCAGAATCCTAGGGCACAGCACCTGGGAGATTACTGGATACAGGAAGAACATTTACCTAAATTAAAGCCTGCAGATATCCTAAAATTCCTCTGGAAAATAGAAATAAAGGAGCTACTAGTTACTGAGACTCTCCTCAGAAACTGAGTAGAAGTAAGGGGGCGCAATAGATCTTTTAGGTCTCAGTGAATGTGACCCCAAAATACATACATGCATCAAAGATAGTAGACTTTCATTTAACATGTCCACAAAGTAAGAGTTTGGTCTAAAACTTAAACTTAAACCAGGCTTAAGCCGTTATCAAAACACATATCTTTTTTTATCTCAATGGAATGTTAAAATAATACTGCTATTATTGAAAACAATGATTGAGAAAAAAGCAGTATTAGATCTCATAGAATAGAATGAAGGGTTGAGGAAATTGGAATACAAATGAATTAAAGTATGAGGAACTTTCTTTATCAAATAAAGTACTCAGTAAGATTCTGAGAAAATAGAAATAAAAGGAACCAAAGTAGTTAAAGAGCAGGTAGGCTTTTAGAGTAATTTTAGAAACACTGATTATAATGAACATTTTATCGATAAAAACCAAAATGTTTGGGATAACTTAATTAGAATGCTTAACTATACCTACGTGATATATAAAGCAATGGCAGAGAGGAATTCCGTTAAAACATTACAGAAGAAGAACTGAAGGAAATAAACAGAAATCCAATTAAAATTACTGTAAGCTTGAAGTCCTCGATATTTAAAATATTTAAGATCCATTTATTGTCTCAAATGATGAATCAAATTTGGAAGGCGCCAAAAAATGTTCCTTATACCCATCTTGCAAAAGACTTTTCTCTTTTAATACAATTTATTATAGTTTGAAAATACTTGAAATCAAGTAATAATAAAAACAGTTGGATAATAAATATTTTATTGACATAAATTATTTTAAAAATGAAACATTTTCTACATAGTTAGATTCGAATAGAGCTTATCAGCTCTATCAATAGATGCTTTAATATTTTTGTGGACCTCGTCAATAGCTTCAATGTGATCAACAGTTAAATCTCTAGCGTTCCTTGAATGTGCAGTTACCCATTCGTTTCTCAATGTTACCTTGTGCCTGGCTATGGACTTTATAATAAGAGCAGTTACGTAGACCATGAAATAAATACTGAAATATAACGGAATATACCAAAGTTTACGTCCCAAATAGTAGTAACTGTACTGTGTGGTACTAACTCTCTTTTTCTCGGGTGCTGAAGTAGTTGTTTTATGAGGAACTTCTTCATAAATATGATGATCGTAATGGTGGTCATCGTATAAGTATTTTGGGAAATCATGATTTGCCTCGGGTGGAAAATTTTCATTATGATCTTTCTCATCATGACCACCATGTGCTGCCATTTCAACCATAGCTTCATCCTGACCTGAAGGAACTTGTTCTTTAGGAAAATCCGGAGGATAGTACACATCATTTATACTTTTAGGAGGGTGCTTTGGAGGTCCACTGTCTCCGTGATTGGGAGTATCTAATTCTTGCGGATATCCTTGATCGGGGGCTCCATAAATATTCATTGGTTGGTTTGCTGCTTGATGAAAGTTATTGTGAACCATTTTTTTAGCGTTTGGTACTTTCATTTGTTGATTTGCCGCTGGCTGGTAATTGTAGGGACCAGAGATCGGAACATTAGCGTAAGAATCTTCATCTGAGGAGAATGAGCTACTTCCATCATACATTTGAGGTTTATTAGGAGGAAAAACATCTTGATTACTATCAGGAATATCGTTATTGGTGTTTGATGGTGGGTTGTAGGAACTAAAAGGTGAATTGTATGAAATGGAAGGAGTTACAACAGGAGAAGGTGCGGGTGCATTGAAATCAGATGCGACAAAGGTTGGAAGTAAAATTTGTGGTGCAGGAGCCAAAGGTGGAGCTGGAACTGAGGGTACTGCAGCTGGAGAAGAGGCTTGGGGACTTGCTGTGGTTGAGGCAGAAACGGGAGGCAAGTACGTTATAGAGGTATCTTTTAATTTGTTGCTATACCCAAAATAAGGTCGCACTTGGAATCGGTCCTGAATAACTTCACCGATACCTGGAACAATTTCAACGTCAGCATCACTTGCTGCTTCTGATGATGATTTTTGATACACTGGGTACTGATGAACAATTTTACTACCAGCACTTGCAGAGTCAATGTTCGATCTAGAAGTAAATTAAAGACTTTAATATTTTTTTAATAACGTGAGATAATTGAAATTCATACCTTCCTTTCCAATTATTTGTGTAACTTCTTCCGGTCTCTTTGCCTGTAGTATGGTTGTTTGTACCCCATTTAGCCACTTTAGCATACTTAGAACTAAGAACAGTGGTTAGATTTTGTGGTAACCTTAAGCCGTTCGCGAAGACAAACATTAATACTATAATCAAAACGCGCATCGTTTGCTGCCGACAATCTTACACGCAAAGTCTACAGATAATGAACAAAATATTAACATACATTTCGTCCTTATTTCACCAAGAGTGGATGGTGCTAATTGGTACATATTTGAGATACGGTTATATTATCATCAAAATTCAGTAAACTGGCCTATATATCCCATATTATCACATACTATTTGTTTTTTCACTATTTGTCTACCACCGGGCAAAAGTATTTAATTAGTACTTTTATACTTAGACTAGAACAAACAGTAGAACGAAAATTACGTGGTCGTTGATCTTAAAAAATATGCTTGGGGGCTATTTTTTTATTTCAATGAGTTTTCCAACAAACAAATCGGGTTTTAATGGGATGCATATTATATAATTATCTGATTTTAAAAACCTCTATTCAATATTAGTATTAGATTGTGATAGATTTTGTTTATTTTGTAGACTGAATTCTTTTTGCCGATTTTAATACAGTTCATAAACAATTTCGTGATTGATTCAAATACAAAATTTCTCAATCTATTAGGTTAACGCCATGAAATATATAGGTACTTTCTCATTATACAAAGTATCAATATGCGTTTTAAATTGTTTTAAACTGGTAATTTCAATAGCTACTACAATAAGCACTCTTTTTTGTTAGAGCAATATTTTATTTTAAAAATCTCCAATTATTAACTTGAATGCAAATATTAATTTTACACCCTGTTATATGATTAAGTTCTCCTGTGGGTTCCTACTGAATTCAATTGATTTTAAGGTCGTGGCTGTTCACCTGGCCATTTGGATTGTATTATAAATGTTAAAAACTCGTACTGTAAAATCAGTTGAGCATATTATAATTAATTTAGATGAGGATAGCGATAGAGACACTGAACTAAATATAGAATAGAATTATACATTTAAATAAATTACGTTTATATCTATATTATGCGAAAACATGTGGGGAATGGGAAACAATACTAGCGTGGTTCAAACAGAACTGGCTGGTATCTCAATTGCCACAAAAGAACTAACCAGAAAAGAAATTTCTGGCAAAAACATAACAATCTGCACTTATAGTAGACGAGCCCTATTAGCCTTGAACAGACAACGTGTTGTATCGGGGCTAGTACTAGAGTGCCACCAAGATTTAGCTAAGGCATCGGCAGATAACAATATTATCTTGAGGTGGGTTGAAGGGCACGACAGGAGTAGAGGTAATCGCATTGCCGATTCTTTAGCCAGGGAAGCGGCTGGACTAAAAATTTTAGGTACCAGTGACAGCTACGGCCTAACGACTTCGACAATTGCGGAACTAGCCAAACGTTACACCCATGCTCAATCCCTTAAGAGATGGCATGGAATCAAAGGATGCAGTCTTGCCAGGATCACTGTCAACTAAGGAAACACATCCATACTATGGGGCTAGTGGACACATCTCTATGCAGGATGTGTGAATAGGAAGATGAAACTGACAGGCATGTCTTATACGAGTGTCCAGAGTTATCGTCAATAAGAGAGTGTGTGTTCGGTGAGTCTTGGCCTACACCTGCCGATATTAAGGAGATGTCTCCTAGTGACCTGTCCACCTTCCTGGGAAGGACAGGATGGGCGATGACCTGGGAGGGCAACTCCTCGGGAGGATGTACAATGGGTCACATGTGGCCTAAGTGCTGTGAGCCTACACTCACCCTCCCTACTCTACAGATAAAGATATTATGCAAAATATAATTCAAATTACTTAAGTTAGCGCCTGTAGCACATCTGCATCTTTAATTGATGATTTTCTACACAGTGGGATTAAACCAGGTAGTTTATTGCAGTTGATAAGCCAATACCATTTAGCGTGAAACTTATTATACGTGAAATGATCTAATAATAACGAATAGGTTATTTTCTACAGCCGGTTATAACCTCTATGAATCAGACACCCGGTACTTTATTCCCGACCTATATTTCCTATGTTCCAAAGAACTCACAACTTTTTTTTCGAACTGAAATGCTACACAACTATATTATACATTTTGACATGTCGTAGAATTGGGGTTACCGCGTGTGGAGTGTGGGTCTCTCAAACTCTCGCAAACTGAGTGGATTGTTTATCTTTTCGCCTGTGAGTAAATAAAATATTTCAATAAAACATTCTTTGAAAATGATATTAGTTACTCTTTCTTCACCTTATAAAAGAAATCCATTTCTTTCTCTCAGCCTGGTTTGTTGGAAACCGAAAAAATTTGCAGGTTTGCTTTGCACGTTTGCAACCTGGCACAAAGCATAGTGTCTTAAAAGCCCTGAAAATATATTCAGTTGAAGTCACAAACTAAATAATAATATACAGATATAGATAGCTTTATTCAAAATAGTAAAACCAATTTACATACAATTACTTTGAACATAAGTTTAAAGTATACAAACATATAATAAATAAATACCTATACAAAATTTAATAACTACATGTAACTATATAATAAATAAATGTATAAATAAACAAATACATACCGCATTTATCACAATTTTAAAAAAACAATAATCACATACATTTCAATCTTTAACAATTTGTAGTAGAAATAATTCTAGGTTCATAGTTTATTGTAACTAAACAGTTCATTAATCCCCTTTTAAATTGTGGCAAACTTTGTGAATCTTCTATTTCATTTGGTAAATTGTTATAGTCAATAAATCCTTTAAATATTAATATTTTTGTATTTAAACATTTTAGTTTGAATGTTAATATGTAAGTGATTGTTAATTCTAGTATTATATTCATGTATTTGACTATTATAGGTTATATATTTGTTAAAATACATTGGCAAAAGATTGTGCAACATCTTATAAATATAGGTTAATGTCATATAAATCAGCCTCTTTTCAATCGATAACCACTCCAATGTTTCCATCACTAAAGATTTATATTAACCCCACCAGATGAAACCATAGAGAAGATGACTTGCAAAATTTTGAAGTTTCGAGAATAAGACGTCAATACGTCAATCAGTGAAAAATTAAATAAATTTTGAGATTTTTAATTAAGAGAAGCAAAGGACGATAATAATAAACTTTAATTGTTGTTTCTTTCGTATTATAGTAGGGGAGCCCAAGCGGGGATTTCGGGATTTACTAAAGCGCGGCAGATTAATATACAGGGGGATACCTTGTACCCGGTCAAGTACCCCCACAAAACATGAGGCCCATATATAAGGCCGCCCGTTAAGGATACAGGATCAGATTAGTAAAAAAAAATTGACCATCAGAAATTCTCGAGCGCGTCAGATTGAGGTAGGGTGAGTTAATTACATCCTAAAAAGTGTATATTCCACTAATCTGACAATTTGAGAGTGACGTAAAAAAAGGGGAGGGCAACAAAGTTGTAAAAAAAAACGTTATCTCGACATTCTCGAGCGTAGCTAAATTTTTTTTTATTTTGAAGGAAATTATTCAAGAATAATGAAAAATATATAATCTGACGATTTCCGCAAGCCGAAATAACAAAAATTTGTCGATCAAGTTAAATGCGTGCAGCTGCGTGATACCTACATTCCCTTCTCCGCGTTTCTGTGTGTTTTTTCGGGATTACTCCGAAATTTGTGGTTCGAACAATTAAAATTGCAAAATTACTTACGAGGATGATGAAACTGCGTCGAATGGTGCCAACCGCGTGAAAATTGGTTGATCCATTCAAAAGTTATTGCGGTTTGGAAATTCCAAAAATAGTGTTCTATGAAACTTTTATCAGACTTTCGAGCTGAGAGAGCTCAAATGCATAGAAATATTATTTCTTTGAACTCAGCGAACTCAAAATATCACGTAAATTATATTTTGAGCTCAAAAATGTCATAAGTACAATTTCAAGCGCCCAGGAATGGAATTAGCGGGAAGTTGCAGGGATGGCCTTTAAAGTGAACCGTTTTTCTAATTTTTTTTTGTCAGATCAGGCGAATCCCTCTAGATAATCGTCAGATTATTAGACAGTACGTTTAGAACATAAAGATGAACCATATATATCTTAATCTGACGCGCTTGAGTATTTCAAAATGGCGGTTTTTTTTTGCACATTATGAAAATGGCCGCGAGTTTGCGTCCCATCGAAATCGTCAGAATAGTGAATGAGAGCTTTTTTTTGGTGTACTTAACACTCCCTTAGAAAATCTGACGCGCTCGATTAAATTTTTTTTTTTTTTCATTTTCAACCCTTAAATACAACCACCCGCATCATGCAAACGATCAGATTAACATACGTACATTATTAAAAATACGTAGGGCATTGATGCTATCAATATCTGATGCGCTCGAGGATGTCTATGCAACAGTTTTTTTTTACAAATTTAAAAATCTATAGCCGCTTCCCCCATCGATGTAAAGGTATATATCACATAACATTTTTTTCTTCTTATCATCTAAGCTTTGCATCCCAATAGGTCTCTACGACGCTCGAGTAAATCCCCATTTAGCCTCGTGGGCTCCCCTACTATTACAGGTAATTTTTTAATTAATGTAATTAATAGTTAATAAAAAACTTTCGTATTACAGAGAAACAAAACTGATTATTGTTATCAACAAGAAGATTTAATATCCTTTATAAAACAACAATTCTGTTTATGATGTCGAAATTACAGTTTGAATTTATGGTATTAGCTTCACGAAAATATGCAAAAACAAATGTTATTGCCGTAACCTCAATTTGTACTGAGGATGGAAAAAGATATGTATTGCCAGAAGAATTAAGATCTATAGGAGATCATGTAGAATTGAGAAAAACAAACAATTACAAAAAACTAACTAATTCATTAAAGAGAAGGAATCAGATAAGAAAAGTGTGGATTACAATGACGAAGGAATTAGAGGAGACATACCTAGATGAAGATGGAAATTTACAATTTGGAGATCAATATTTAGAGGAAGTAAATGAAGAGGATACAAACAAAACACAAGATCATAATCTAAAAGAGATATTAGAAAAACTGATAGAAACAACACAAAATAAAGGTGAAAAAAAATTTGAGACAAATATTAGAGAAACTTTTGATAGAAAAATTTTCAAGTAAAAATACTAATGCTGAACAGTGGATGGAAAGCTTTGAAAAAGAATGCTCTAGATTTCAAATAGATGAAAGTGAGGATAAAATTGAATTATTGAAATTATTTTTGGATAAACCAAGTTTAAATTGGTACTCTTCTACACTCATTAGATTAACAGTAAATGCGGGTTGGTTAGAATGGAAGAAACGATTTTTAGAATGCTTTACAGATAATGGATAGAATAATGTTACTTATGAGTAGATAGAGCTATGGGGATTCGAATTCACTACTTCAAAAATCTCCGCTTGGTGGCGCTGAGAGTGGCGGCGCGCGCGTTTTAGGCAGTCATTTTTAGTATTTCAATGCAGGCCGCCATTTTTAGTCCGCCATTTTTAGTTCTGTTGTATATTTAAAAGCGACAGCCATTTTTAGTCCTGTTGTATATTTAAAAATCTGAAAAAAACTTCAGTGAGATTCGATCCCACAACCTTCGCGTCTATAGCAAGGCATTCAACACATGCTGCCATAAGCTCTCATGCATATTGTTAGCGAAGAAAGGTATTGCTGCTGCAATGTGAACAGCGCGCGCACCGTACGCTTCTTACTGTAAAATGTGACGTAGTCGAGAAAGATCCGTTAGGATGATAAGGTGGCGCGCCACGGTCGATTTTATAACAGCGCGCACACCGTACGCTTCTTACTGTAAAATGTGACGTAGTCGAGAAAGATCCGTTTGGATGATAACAGCGGGAGCGCTGATATACCAGGTTGTTTAAAAGTAACTCTTTGGGTTAGGTTGTTACGTCAAACGTCATGTTGTTACGTCAAACGTCACATCGTTATGTCAAACGACACGTCGTTAAACGGTCATCAAACGGTTCTACGTATGTTCTCTTTCGTAATATGTCTTCAGAAGAGTACAGACGTCGAATTGAAGAGTTTATTAATAGCATTGGTGAATTAAAGAAAGATATTGCTTTCTATAAAGATAAAAGTGAGGTTATGAAACAAATGGAGAATCTTAGTTTATCTGATAAGGTAGGTCAGACGTGGAGCAGTCTTCGTATAAACTGGGTACCTCAAGAGATCCATCAGTTAGCTCGTAGACTGCCGCAAACTACTTATCCGTTAAGACGTATTCAACCTACACCATGTTCAACAGAACAGAAAAGGAAATAAAAAATGAAATTAATAATGTTTTCGCAATGTCATGTGTAATATTAGTGGCTGTATTTGTTTTAATTTTAAAAATTATTTTAAAAATTGTAAAACGAAAATTCCAATCTTCATGTAATATAAAAGTTGATGAATATACAGAGTGTTTCAATAAAACCCATGTTTTTTAAAAAAACTTTATTTATAATGGTAATACAGTATTTGAAAACCAGTGGCGGAGGCGTTGTACATTTCTTTCGGTACACGAATATACTCCAGTGGCGTGGCAGGGGTTTGGATCGTGGACAAAGTTTCCTGTTTCACACGGCGTACCATCAAATTTGCAAACGTCAATAATATGTGGAAAAATACCGAAAATGTGACATTTCTTTTGCAGAAACTCGGCTTTCTGTTGTCCTCGAACGTAAATGTAGTCTGCGGCATACAATAACTTGCTTTCTAATATTTCATTTACTTTAGAATATTCTACATCTCCTGAAGAGTATCGAATGCCGTGCACATTTCTTTCCAAGTATGATGTGGTCTTTTTGTCCTCGTTGCTCAATGTAGAAAACGGTTGCGGTGGTAAAAATATGTAATGTGAACTTTTGAAGCCAATTTCTATGGTGAGCTCTTTGGCAACGAAAAGGCCGTCTACGACAAAACCTTGAATGTCTACGAATGCTACTCTCATGTTGACGTCTGCTCGAACACTAACTCCGATCAGCAACTAGTTCAAGCTTTTAACAATTTCGGTGAGGGGGAAGTATTCCATCACGCAATCGTGAATTATGATGCAATAGACTTTGGTATTTTCGGGAAAGCCTATGTTTGCTTCAATGTCAAGTTTCACATCGACTGTGGACGCCTTCATGCTTTCCTCCTGTTTCGAACAATCGATAACAAACAATGCCCGTTTCTTGAAAGAAGAATAATCCAGCAGGGGACGCTTCTGTGTGGAGTTTGCGTAGTTGGGATAGAATTCAGTGTAGTTAAAATATGCCCCATTGTAGTCAGTTTTAGCGAAATCCAATTGCATTCTTTCATTGGGCCAATAGTCACCATTAAGTGACAGTCTTATACTTTGTACGTCGGCATTGTCAAATAAAGTCGGGTCAGCTGTACTCAAGTTACGTTTGTTGGTTTGAAAGAAAACAATAACAAAACGAGGTCTTTCAACTGAAGTGGATGTCTTGACAGCCCAAACTTCACGTCTTGCTCCTTTAGTAATTGAGGGTAATTCGTGTAACTCCCACTTCCTAAATGGAATAACTATAGGTTGATCTTTTTGAATGGATTTCATGAGATTTAATTTTATATCGTCATTAGGAAAGATATGTTTAACTTTCAGCTCAACGCTTGTAATGTTAATTTTAGCTGTTGTAGTGGAGAGCGTTCCAGAGACATTCTTTTCAGTAATATATAAGCAATCATTATCATTTCGTGCCCGAACTAGTCGTATTGTTTGACGTCCACATGTAATCATGGAATAATCGTTGAAAATGTTGAAAATATGTTTAAGAGGTATTTGAAGGCTGAAGGACTTGTCGCTAACATTCAGAATAGGATCTTTCGGGTAATTCCAGCCGGCTATAGCCATATGATTGGAATCTTCTTGGTTATAACAAGTCATAGCACGTACGGCACTCACTATTCCAGGATCCCGAACTGTTTCCATTTCCCTGGCACTTTCACTGTACGTACATGAATCGAATAGAAAGGCTCCAACATTATTTGCTAACTTTACGTCACCAGCTCCGTGTATTTCAAGCGAACCTTTAATGCACAACAAAGTTTCGCTCATTGCAAAGAACGAATCAACTTGATTAATGCTAAACTCCACAATGTCACTGCAATTGAATGATTTTATGAATGGAGCATAGGTTCTGTATTCAGCCTTTCGAATTGAATCATCAAACATCGGCTTACGGTAGATATCAAACATTGGAGGCATGTTGTCGTTTTGGCGTTGACGTTTTCCATACATTGTTGTCATTTTTCAATTTAAAACCCAGCTATTGCAGGACCAATTTGTTTGCGAACGTGAGCTGTTTCAGCTTTGGCGACTGCTTAGCTAATGAAGTTGAAAGTGGTGCAGATTGTCTTTTATGATTGATTATTAGCCCCATCGCGCTCTAAGCTCCAACACCAATGTACTTAGTTCTCCACGAAAGTTTACAGGCTGACCGTCCTGGTCTAAGGCTATGACAGTGATGTTGGTTATTTCACGTTGTGGTATAACGGGTAAGTAGAGCAAATTATGAGGAATTTCGTCAATGGAATATCCTGGATCTACTTGTACGACGAATTCGTAAATGGTATGAGCAGGTCTGTTTGCATCGAAGGCTCCAGTGGTAATGTTACAATCGAAGCGTATGCTAGATACTTTAATAATTTTGACGGGCAGATCTGAAGAGTGCAATTTGTTAGCGTCGAGTATTTTTGGTGAAAATCCCAATATTCTTCCAAGACTATCAGCTTCCATGAAGGAAATTTTGTATTTACTGGAAATTTCACATTTCAACGTATTGTGATTGGGTTTTAGTGAAAATACCGGTCTGGTTGAATTGCTCGCGCCCAACTTATCACTAATAAACGCTTCAAGATCAGCAATTTCATAACATCCTGTGGGAAAATCAAAACTTTGAAGCTTGCCCTTGGTATCGTAGTAGTAAAACTTACAATTTTCAATGTTTGGTATACTGTGATAAGAATGAAAAGATCTTAGAGCTATTTCGTATTCATTCTTCGGATCGAGCACAATAGGCGTAGGAGGTTGGAAGGTGAACACGTGATTGGTGCTGTTTACTCTCAGCAGCTGCGACATGATGACTAATGAATTTAGGGAGATGTATGAATTTAAATAACACACTAAATGTTTAATTATTTATTTTTTTACAAAGAAAACATTTTGCTTGAGAACTCGGAGGACCGTCACAATGCGTCGTCCAATCAGGTCGGTTGTAATGGATGAAACAAGGCAGTCGTATTTGTAGTTCAAAATTTGCTCGATATTCATTGGGGAGTTTATGCCACATTTCCAGTAATTCCGAAGGTCTTACACACTCTATTAGATGTTCAATGGGAAAGTGCTTTAGTTCTTCGGCAGTGAAACTACTCAATGTTTTTCCATGGTAGATATGTTGTAGTAATAGTTCCGTCATTGTAGAAATTTCAAACACAAATGACCGCAATTGATTTGATCGTAGTTTTGATATTGGGTATTGTTGTAGAAAATTCGCGCGCTCTTTCCCAAATATTTAACAACTTCTTTCGGTGGCTTCAAGTTACCAAATGAATCGAAATACTCTACATTGTTGTTTATCTTTCTGTAAGCTACCCAATGACTTCCGCTATTCTTAGAGGTATCCAAATTAACCACTGCACATTCTTGTTTTCGGGGGCCGGCTTTGGGGAGAGTGTCTCGCATGAAAACTCCTCGAAAATGCGGTATTTTCAGTAATTTTGCATAATGCGCAATGTCAAAGTCAGATAGTGCGTGATTAGGTAGCTTTATTAGTTTTTTTGTTTTTTTAAATACAATCCAAAACCGCCTTTTGGATACTTTTTCAGATACAGGCCAGATCCTACACGTTCCATAGCCTTATTATGACGTACATCTTCTTCCAATTTCTTTTGCGCATGCTTTGCGTCAATAACAGTTTTAGCAATCCCAGCAGCACCACCTGACAAAGCTCCAAGTGCCGAAAGGCCAGCAAACAAAGGGATAAGTGGTAGGAAACCTCCGGATTTCGCTACAGGTATTACTCGAGGAACCTCGACTTCTTTTTTCCCACCAAATTCTTTAATAAGTGCTTTGGCTGCTCGTAAGGCAAACGTTGCAGTGTCTTTCAAAGATGCCCCTTTTTTCATGGACTTTCCCACTTTTAGAATGACATCTCGATGCAAGGAACGACGTTTGCGACGACAACCCATTCCCAGCTTTCTTTTCACCTTCATTCCGCCTGTTACAAGTAATGCAGCAGTTTTCTCTCCCAGTGAAGCGTCTTTTGATTTAACGCGAGCCCAAGCTTTATCTTCAAGTATCCGATCGGCTTTGTGTCGTTCCTCGAGAGACTTATTCTTCCAGTAAGAAATATCGTGTTGTTTACAAGCTGCGTCCAAGGGGTTAATGCCCGGATCTCCACGATCAAGACGTTTTTCCAATTTTGTACCAGCTAAAAGAAAAAACAATTAATTTTTTGCAAAAAGGGTGGGGGGTGGTTTACTTACGTCCACAGTACTGATAGCTAGGTAAGTGAAGTTCAATAGGTAGTTTATTGATGAGAGAATTTAAAATACCCTCTCCTTCAAACACCAACATTAAGACTGACACGCGTAAGTGGTGACACATATATTTAAAGGATAGTACTACGAAAAACGACACACACAATGAAAATAATTCAACAAGAGCAGACTATACCCATTGAAAATTTGGATTTCACCTCAACACCAACTGTTGGCAAACATGGTAAATTGTTGCCAAATTCTTTCCGTGCCATTATATGTGGTCCCAGTGGGTGTGGTAAGACGAATGTCGTGCTGGCGCTCCTATTCAATCCAAATGGTGCGAAATTCAAAAATGTTTATGTCTATTCAAAATCGTTATTTCAACCAAAGTATCAATTGCTACAAGAAGTTATAGCGCAAGTCAAGGGTGTTGGGTATTTCCCATTTAAAGACAATGAAGAAATAATTAGTCCAGAGAAAGCTCGACCAAATTCCATCTTTTTATTCGATGACGTAGCCTGTGACGGTCAGCAGAAAATTCGTGAATACTACTCCATGTGTAGACATAAAGATATCGATGCCGCTTATCTTTGTCAAACATACTCAAAAATACCGAAACAGCTTATTCGCGACAATTGTAATGTTATTGTGTTATTCAAGCAGGATGAGGTGAACTTGAAACATATATTTGACGAACACGTATCTCCAGACATGACGTTTGACACATTCAAAAATGTGTGTTCAAAGTGTTGGTGTGACCGCTATGGTACTTTGTTAATTATGAAGGATTTTACCCTTAATGGTGGTAGGTATCGCAAAGGATTCGATAAATATATAAAATTGTAAGCTGCGTCTTTAGTCCATACCAATATGTCTGACGATAAGGTTGCTACTGCATTGCGCAAGAAAAAAGTGTCCGAACTTGCCAGATCGATTCGCAAAAAATACTTGGCGTTGAAATTAGGTAAATCAGAGCAAGATGAGTCTATTAATAAACTATTCAAGCCGATATCTAAACCACTCGAAGAAATTGTGCAATCCTCAAAGACATTACAAAAAACGATTACAAATTTAAATCCAAAAGAGGAAATAAAGAAGGAAGAAGAAGAACCAGATGATGTGTTTACACCATTTCTCGAAACGGAACCGGTGGCTGAAACCGATGAATCCGGCAATATTACACGTTCTGAATCTCCAGAAGAGATGCGCCCCGAAATTTCCCAGGAAGCTTGCGCAGACTATTTGGACCAATATCCTGCCATCAGTCATCAGTTCATTGAAGATTACTTCCAAAAGGATGATAAAATCGATAAAAATTATGGTCCGATATACAACGATGAAATCGGTTGGTCATTAGGCAAACGTCGAATTGCGTTTGATGGAAAAACCGGTAATATAAACATACTACCTGAGAAAAACAAACAAGGAAATTGGAACACCAGGCTTGTATCAACTTCTATTTTACCGAGACCCCAGTTACAATGATCAAGATTTACAGAACTATAAAAATCTTTTGACAACAACTGAAGTTCATTTAGACACGTTAGATCGTCTCAAGGGGTCAAGTACTGAAAAATATCACTACATCATAAAACCTTTATTCAAAACAAAATCTCTAACGACGACGAATAGATCGTCTCAGGTATTGACTCGTCTAAAATCGATTCCTTCAGCAAAAGGAAAAGGTATCGATCGTTTAAGATATAATGATAAACCTATGGAGTATATTTATTGGGACGATGTGAATGAATTGGTGGATCGTTTGAAGTTGTTGATTGCTTCAAAAGAGGCAGGTAACACGTCACACGACAACGAAATAGTAGCAATTATCAATGAACTCAAGGAGGCTGATATAATAGAATAATACAAGTTGAAACTTGTTCATTTCAATTATGCCAGTCGATAAATTCGGACATAGACATCAAACGCCCTATGCGCGTTTACCAGCGAAAATTACGTTTCCTCATACACCGGACGGTAATATTGATATTGAAAATGTGAAAATTTGTAATGTTAAGGAACCGACAACAAATAGTGATGCTGCAACAAAACAATATGTTGATGTACAGTTGAATGATCTACGTGCTACCAACTCGCCATTAATTCAAACTCATGGTGTGGTGCTGCAGCAACAAGAACGTGATATAAAGGATTTAGCTGTAGGATTGAACGAAATAAGTAATGAGCTTCATAAGACTAAAATTCCCATATTACAGGCGAATATAGATAACTTACAAAATAAAACTAACGAAATTGATGCATTCATTTCGCGAAATCCCCCTGTAGCAGGTAGGGATATGGCTACGAAGAAATATGTTGACGAATCAATTGCCACAGCAAAAGCCTTTATTCGAAAAGAATTTACTGCTTCTACGAATACAAGCATACGTGGATTGAGAAAAGAATTTACAGAAAATATCAGAACCCTCTCTGATTTGAAAAGAAACATTTCAGATATTGAGAACAATATTAAGGTTATGAATACGAATACCGTTAACAGCATTAACAGTCTGGAGCTGAAGCTAGCTGGTAGTACGTCATAATATGTACTCTAAAGAAAAAATTCAGCTTGTAAACGAACTCCACAAACCGATACGGAAAAAATTTCCTCGGAGACGCACTATCATTAAGGGCCTTGACGATCTTTGGCAAATGGATCTTGCGGAGATGAGGAATTTTGCATCACAAAATAGGAATCATAAAATGATACTAGTCGTTATTGATTGTTTTTCAAAGTTTGTGTGGACACGCCCACTAAAGACGAAGACCGGAGAGGAGATTACTCGGGCATTCTCGGACATTCTCGCTCACACTAGACGAATACCAAAAAATCTGCAATCTGATCAGGGAAAGGAATTTTACAACAGCAAATTTCAAAATTTAATGAGAAAACACAACATAAATCATTATAGCGTATTTAGTACAATGAAAGCTTCTATGGCAGAGCGTGTTATAAGAACTTTGAAATCGAAACTCTACAAGTATTTCAGTTTAAATGGCACCTACAAATGGATTGATATTCTACCTAAAATTACTCAAAACTATAACAATACAAGACATTCCACAACAAAATATAGGCCTTCTCAAGTCAACAAATCCAACGAAAAATCTATTTTGAATAACACCTATAGTCATTTAAAGATAGCCGGTCCACGAAAATTTAAAGTTGGCGACATTGTGCGCATATCCAAGGCAAAACATGTCTTTGAAAAAGGATATACACCCAATTGGACTACAGAACTATTCAAAATCATCAAAGTTAAAATTACCAATCCTGCTACGTATTTACTTGAAGACATGCAAGGGACACCAATCAGCGGCTGCTTCTATGACGAAGAACTACAGAAAACATCGAATCGGGACGTTTACTTGGTGGAAAAAGTTCTTAGACGTAAAGGCAAGAAACTGCTCGTGAAATGGCTAGGCTTAGACAAAAAACATAACAGCTGGATTAATGGAGTTGATGTTTTATGATGTAAAAGGCCACACACGCTATAAATTGGAGTCGTTTCAGATCTCAAACTCAGTTAGCAACATGCAAGGTGTCAGTAGTGGTGGTGACGATAGTAGTAGTAGCAGTGATAATAACTATACTGCAGAGGTGGATACAATTTTGAAAAACTATGAGTTTGCTGCAAAGTCTGAAAATGTGTACCTGCTTTCAACACAATATTCAATTTCCGGTTATGAAGTGAAATGTGGAATAAGTCCTGCTAGATCATTCACGCCTGCTGTAATTCTATCTCAGCAGCTCAAGTTCGGCAAAATTTCCTTTGGCATTCACGAATGGCATACCTTTATTTCAATAATGATGCAACAGATGACCGTAGATGAGTTCAAACCTGATTCGATTCCATGTGGAGACTACTGCACCATTACCCCATTAAATTACGATGACTGTAAGGTAATTTTTGTGAGGAAACATGGCGTAGAGTATTACATGGATGAAGAAGAAGTATCCCAAATTTTAAAATTAAATAATTTAATTATACAACGTATAGCTATGTTGGAAAATTTAAATTTTTGTCAATATTATTATAATGTTTTGGATTTCTGTAAAACTATCACCTCTGAAAGTCCTTTACAAATTTTATATGCATTTTGTTCCATAACCCCAAACGATATGTTAAACAACGCTCTCAGAGAATATGTATACTTTTATAAACTTAAAGTTATCAATGATTTAAATAAATAGTTGTATATTATTGGTGTTTTCTTGAACATTGCATAGCCTTTTCGAATTTGGCTAAATACAATCCTGATGATCTTATTCATCGAATTTAAGGTTAGCCATATGTCAAAATAGCAAATAAAATAAACGAAATGCCGAAAACCCGGATATACGTCACAATAGATGACGCACACCAAAAAGGGTATTATTTTAACTATAAGAACCATCCTAGTACAACAATAAAAAATTTATGCGATATAACAATACCAAGCTTTATGTTTCTGGCAACTGCTCCGTCGTTTCCAAACTTCCGACTATATGTTGGACACCAAAATTTTCTATGGAAATTTGATTTAAATGATATGCGAATCCCCTCAAGTCCTGATGATCTTCATGATTATCTTCCTGCACAACTTAAGTCTTCATCTATATATCGCATATTTTTTCAAAATTCTGAGGGTTCCCTTTTGGTAATCGACAACACCACTAAAGACTTTCTTACATCATCTTTCCCAGATTTACGCATAACAAAAAATAATATTAATTTTAAATTCAAAGAAATCAATGCAGTTTATCAAGACCATCATGGTAGAAATTTCGTTTTTTACGATACCTATAATTATATTGAATTTACCATGTTTCCTTTCCTATTAAAGACGCGTGGACGAATTGCTGATCAATTTCCAGGCCTACCACTGGGTATAACAAGTGCCTTCAAGTTCATTGATGGATATATATATATTTCTTGGAAGGAGACACATATTATAAATTCAGGGAATATACAAAGAAGCTGAAAAATTTAATTGGAACCGGTTCGGAATACCGTGTTCCAAAGAAGGATTAAAAGAACAGCTAAAGAATTTACTTAGCAAAATCATATCTTTTTATGAATAAATCAATATGTTTTCTGATTTAATTAAATTCTTATTTCTCCCAATCTTATGACATGAGTCATAGAACTTTGTGGATAAATAGCGTCATTCAGTTTGATCTATAGATCAAGAATTATATGTGTATATGTTAAAAGAATAAATATTATGATTAATTCACATAGATTTTTCTTTGTACTCTCCGCTACACACTCTGCATATGTCGATATTAATGCTAATGACCCTACGGCACTATACGTCACATGTGACGTTTTGACGTTTGTTATTTGACATGTGACGTTTGTCGTTCGATGTTACATGTGACGTTTAACGCTACATTTGACATGTAACGTTTAACATTCGACGTGTGACATAAATTAGACGGAAGACAAGTTTGAAATAAAATTATGAAAATTGACTTTATTTCTTCACCATAGTACACCTCAACAGATCAAAAAGTCCTTCAAATATGCTTCATGACAGAGCAGTGGTTCGCAACCTTTTTCAGTCAAAATCCTCAATAAATTTATGTTTCATTGTTTAATAAGTATTAAAAAGACAAAATCCGGTTGAGAACCACTGACCATACGTCTTATCATGTTCAAATACCTGTTGTGGTTAAAACTTCTTTGTAACTCAAGGTAGTGTGACAGATAAGCAATTTAATTCTAGAGTTTATTTTTAAAATATTATTGATAATAAGAAATAATTTTTGTTAATAAAATCTTTAGATGATTTAAAAAGGTCTCTATTGGGGGATGGAATATCATTGTTCCAATTAAAGGGTACAACTGTGTTTTTAAAAAGTGTGACCGTCAATGGAATGCGCCTGTAACATCTGTTGGTATCCCTGAGAAAATATCTTTTATTTGATAATAGAGTTTTGGTTATAATTATCAATATTATAAAATACATTTTCCCATGATTGCTTTGTGTTTATTCGAGAATTTTTGGGTTCGAATAAATCCTTTTGCAAACTAGGAAAATCTGTTACATAATATTCACGGACATTGCAATCAAATTACCAAAAGATCATCAGCTGGTTGTATGGGAAGTTTTTCAATTTTTCATAATGTTCATTAATAAATGATAATTTTAAAATTGACCATAAACACTCCGGATAAGTTCTTAACGGGTTGAGGTCTTTGACGAAGTGTCTTTGTAGTGGTAGGTTTGACAGAATTATGTTTGGTTATTGGCCCATAAAGAGCCAGCCAATTTTGGAGCCTCGTTGAATTGATACATTATTGCTGTGTCACTGTGCACCTAGTCCAATTTAATACATAAGTAGACTAGTTCGATGAACTTGATCCATCCAAACTTTTCATCACCATCAAATATGAAGTTCAATTTGACGTGATAACGCGACATTTGACGTGACAACGTGACGTTTGTCGTGATAACGTGACGTTTGACGTAACAACGTGACATTTGACGTGATAGCGTGACAATTGACGTGACAACATGACATTTGTCGTGACAACGTGACGTTTGACGTGACAACGTAACGTTTGACGTGACAACGTGACGTTTGACGTGACAACGCGACATTTTGACGTGACATCCAACAGTAGTGATATGTAGCAGAAGCAGCTCCATTTGGTTGAAGTTTATTTGGTATATCGTATCCTGAAGAGGGTCTACTGAAGCATTTAAAAACAATGCTGTCCAGTATAGACCATAACAAAGTAGAGACTATCCCATTAAAAATATATAATTAATGTATAATAACCTTGGGCGGGCTTGTTTCCTCTACTTCACGCAACGCATTCCATTTCTACAGGGTGGTTATACTAAAAATGGGGATTCACCAGTGAGTGTTAAATAACTCAGAAAGACATCATCATCAACCATTTTTTATTTAACATATACTGTATTACCGAAGATTTATTAAAAATATATTTTAGAGTGATTAGTTTTTATTGGAAAAACACCTTGTATATACCCTAACAAGGATAGTGGAATTTTATATTTTATCACATAACGTTTCACATTTTTTCACTCTGATAATTGGCATGTGACGTTTTGACCTTTTTCGAAAGGCTGAATATAGAACCTTCTATATTTTCGCAAATTATTTTTATAAAGTTTTCACTTAATGTATCCATATCTAAAACAATCGTATATGTCACCTGTCTTTGTATGATACACACTATGTTTTGTCCCATACTTTTTGCTGCACCCTGTATATGTTAAAAGAATGTTGGGTTTTTTTTTTCAACGATATGTCATAGCGGTAGTGAACGTGTCTTTCCAACGTCACTTGAGATAATTTTGCAACACTCTGTGTATGATAAAAGAGTAGGTATCATAAGAATTTGTGTTGCTATAATATATTCAGTTAAAGTTCAATAAAATTCTCGAATAGCACTTTGAGTCTTCACATGAATGTAGGAAAAAGAAATAAAAAATGAATTTTATAATATATATATTTATGATAAACAATAACTATAAAACTTACACATTTTAAAAGTCTAAATCACAAAATTTGATTGAACCGACAAAAGATTAATATATATTTATGATAAACAATAACTATAAAACTTACACATCTTAAAGAACTATCTGGAATTATATTATCAAACCGAGGCTTCATCCGGTTCTACTATTCGATACATTTTAATGTAACGTTCGTAGGAATTTCAGAAAAACAATTTAATTATTTGCAAAAGTTTATTTTAAAAATATTATTGATAAAAAGAAATTATTTTTGTTAATAAAGTCTTGAGATGATTTAAAAGGTCTCCATTAGGACATGGAATATCAAATATGTTCCAATTAAAGGGTCCGGCTGCAACAAGTTTTTTGGTAAACTCATTATATTTGTAGTATGTGATGTTTTTGAAAAAGTACATGTGTCCGTCAATGTACTGGAATGCCCCCGTAACATCTGTGGGTAGTCCAGGGAAAATATCTTTTATTTGTCCTCTATTCTGGACAGTTTTCAAGTTCTTGTCAAATTCAATATAATTACTGTTATTATAAAATACATATATTTTCCCATGATTGCTTTGAAACATTGTGTTTATTTGAGAATTTTTAGGTATAATTAAATTATTTTCCTCAAGTATTTGTAGAGCGGGAAAATCTGCTACATAGTATTTACGGTCATTGACTGCTATTAAATTATTTGAAGAACTTTGAAAAAGTTGAATTACGGGGCCCACTTCTTCAGGTAAATAATCATCGAGTATTTCTGGTTGCGAGGGAATAAGTTTCGAGTTCAAATCAATTTTCCATAGAGAATTTCCATTAATAATATATAAATGGTAATTTTCAAATTCACCAGCCATGGCAATGAACATATACTCCGGTGTTATATCGCATAAATTTTTATCCGGTTCATTTGGTTGATGTCTATGATCAAGTGTCTTTGTAGTCGGTGGTGGACGAGATGTGGGTTTGAAAGGATCATTGATTGGTCCATAAAGAGCTTCAAGGGCCATTTTATCATCCTCATCCAATTTAGAAACAATGTTGAATTGATACCATGGATACATTATTGCTGACTCAATATCACTGTGAGCAATTCCTAGGATATGCCCAATTTCATGAATTAATACCATAAGTAGACTAGTCTGATCTTCTGAAGTTGATCCATCCAAACTTAAATCCCACTTCTCATCACCATCAATATGAAGCTCTACACAACTGTTGCCTTTTGGGAAATAAGCATGTGCCAACACCTTTCCGGGACCATCAAAGGTACTGGAGCACTCATCTCTACCTTGGCAATCTGCTCGAAAATAGTGCTTTCCCCGTACAACTGTAATAGTTATATCGGGAGCATAAGGTCGTGTTTTGTGTATTAATTCAAATTTAAACTTTGAACTGTTACTCCACACTTCAAAAGCCTTTTTGGTTACTTCAAGATATTCTGGATTTGCCCGAGTTGCCTGAGGGAAATACCATTTCAAATCAAATTTTGACCATTTTGATTTAACTCTAAAAGAATGATCATCGTCGGAAGCTGCTTCACTTACATTACATCTTGGTCTATTTAGAAGTTGAATTGTTTTTTCATCTAATTCTCCCGTTGCAGGGATATTATATCTTTCTTGAAAACTCAACAAATAATCTCCAAGTTTAGTCAAATCATTTTCATTTGTGTACCCGAAACGTTGTAAATACTTCATAGCGTACTGTTGGTCGATAACACATAGCGCTGGGCAGAGCGCTGCCGCTAATATAATTATTAACATGATCTTCACCCTTCTGTTATCTTTAAAAAACTAATCCCCAAACACATTATCAACAACATATATATGTTTTTTTAAAAAACCTCCCAAAGACTCAACACGTTGCCTTTGACGTAGCACGTTTTGACGTGACACATAACGTTTGACGTGACATGTGACGTTTGACATGTGACGGTTGACGTGTCATGTGACGTGAAATGTGACGTTTGACGTGACATGTGACGTTTGATGTGACATGTGACGTCTGACATGTGACGTTTGACGTGACATGTGAATTTAGACTTGGTACGTGATGTTCAACGTTGTATGTGACGTTTGACATGGCAAGTGACGTAGTTGACGTGACCAGTAACGTTTGACCAATTTGAAATTTTATTATATAAATATATTTATTGTATAAGTATTCCCCTCTACGTTTAGCAGTTTTCTACTTTTGGAGCTATTCTCATGCACCGTTTAGGGCTGGGATGGTTTTTAAAAGATGCAATACGTATGTACATAAGTGTCGTCTAGATGTACGCTGTACTCTGGGTAGTTTTAAGATTCAAAGCGGAGAAATATTTTACGAGCTAGAGTTTAGAATCTCATATTGATCGGTTCGTTCCACAAATCAATAATATAAAGTTTGTTTTCACGCAGGTGTTTTGGAGATATGGGTTCATTGATCACGAAAAGACATTTGGTTAAATGAATTAGACCCGAATAGCGTTAGATACATATAATACAAATACACTGAAATTTTCGCACTCTAATCTTGAATTCCGCAGCATCGACGTTTCATGTGACGTTTGAGTTGACACCATTTTTCTTTGTACTCTTCGCTACACTCTGTATATTTATGCTGATACCACTACTAGACGTTAAGACCTTTCGAACGAGATGCTGAAATCAACCTACCATTCAAAGATACTTTCGATCCACCCTGTATATGATTCACGTATATATTAGCCGTTAATACCTTTCAGATGTCGTTTGCTAAAGTCGACCTACCATTCAAAGATATCGATCCACCCTGTATATGATTCACGTATATATTAGACGTTAATACCTTTCAGATGTCGTTTGCTGAAGTCGACCTACCAGCCAAAGATACTCCACCCTGTTTATGATTCAAGTATATACTAGACGTTAATGCCTTTCGAACGAGATGTTGTTTGCTAAAGTTGACTTACCAGCCACATGCATTCAAAGAAACTTTCAATCCACCCTGTATATATAATGAGTGATTCACTTATATACTAGACGTTAGGGTCTGAAAGCAAGTTATTGTATGCCGCAGACTACATTTACGTTCGAGGACAACAGAAAGCCGAGTTTCTGCAAAAGAAATGCCACGGTATTTTTCCAGATATTATTGACGTTTGCAAATTTGATGGTACGCCGTGTGAAACAGGAAACTTTGTCCACGATCCAAACCCCTGCCACGCCACTGGAGTATATTCGTGTACCGAAAGAAATGTACAACGCCTCCGCCACTGGTTTTCAAATACTGTATTACCATTATAAATAAAGTTTTTTTGAAAAACATGGGTTTTATTAAAACACTCAGTATATTCATCAACTTTTATATTACATGAAGATTGGAATTTTCGTTTTACAATTTTTAAGATAATTTTCAAAATTAAAACAAATACAGCCACTAATATTACACATGACATGGCGAAAACGTTATTAATTCCATTTTTTATATCCCCTTCTGTTCTGTTGAACATGGTGTAGGTTGAATACGTCTTAACGGATAAGTAGTTTGCGGCAGTCTACGGGCTTGGACCTCTTCAGACAACCAGTGAAGACCTCTCCACGTCACTTTCTTATCAGATAAACTAAGATTTTCCAATTGATTTATAACCTCACTTTTATCTTCGTAAAAAGCAATGTCTAATTTACTCTTAATGAACTCCTCAAAACGATGACTGTTCTCTTCTGAAGACATATTACAAAAGAACACTCTGGTGACACGATGTTATTTTATTAAATTTTTTCGCGCCGCCTTATCATCCAAACGGATCTTTCTCGACTACGTCACATTTTACAGTAAGAAGCGTACG
>CAJUYG010002967.1:0-12500 GCA_910591675.1 Galerucella calmariensis
TCTTACTGATTTTATTTGATAATTATGGAATGCTTTTTTTATTTCATGACAAGTTACCTGCTAATGACTTACTACTATATTTTTTCGAAGCTAATTTAAATTTTTTATAACTCATTTTCAACCTGAAAACAGTGAATCTTTTAATTATTTTGGTTTTAAGTTGGTGACAATTTGGTAAATTGAAATGTATTTTCGACATTTCCTTTGTAAAAAATTCTTTTATATCTATATTCTGGTGTGAAACAATATATCTAAATATTTCAAGAAAACACATTCCATTTCTAAAAAAAAAATAAAAAACCTCTTCAGTGACAAAAAAGAGAGATTGTTCTTAAATCTTTTGATTAAGGAGAGTTTTGAAAACTTCTTGTACATTGGTTTGTTTGAACCTGCTGCATCTACACAGTCAACACAGGTTTTTGAAGATTTCACAATACTCCTTAAAATATATCCCAAAATATTATATAACGAATTTAAATCGCTACAATTCAAATTATACGAGGGAGTCTTTAATTCACTAGGAAGCTTTACTTTATCATACACAGTATTTAACGCCTTAAGAGAATCCAAAAATCCACCAAGAAACTCCCGTTCATCTTCTTCGTAACTGCTGGTACTTCCGGTTTTTAAATACTGTGATACAGATATCAACTTCAAATTATTTTTAACTTGTACCTCATTCGGTACTATTTGTTTGCTTCTCAACACGCTAAATAAATTTTCAAGGCAGTTTTGAGAAAATTGGCTAGTTAGAATAAACTGATAATTTTTTTGCTCCAATAATTCTGACTGTAATTCTAACATTGATTGTGTTGAGATTAGAACACCCGTTTGTGAAGGTTTTTATAGCCAACCAATATACCATAAAATAAACTTATCAATCCTTCCAAAAATGTTATAGTTTCTTTATAGATGTCCATATTAAATTTGCTTAAAGCACAAGAAGGATGTCTCGACGTCATTAAGTAAAACCATTTTTCTACTTGGTCAATAAACCATGCAGTTGTTAGATATTCTGGTTTATTGAGTTGTTCAGCTGAAAATTTGAGAGCGCTACTAACTGAGTGACTAACAACATTGGTTGAAGTTGACACTTTCATTTGCGAAAAATGTGTTGGAAGGAGAGAGTTTTGGAGCAAGTTTGAAAAAATGATTGATTTTTATCAATGTCCAATGGGTGCGGAATATTGCATTTTATGGGACAGCACTTTCCAGCTTTAATATCCCAAGCTTTCCACAAAGCCTGATTAGAAGGACCCATGTCTGACGTAATACTAAGTATATTCAAATTAAGCTGTTCAGCTTTTTCAAATATATTTATTATGATATTCTCCATGACAGCTCCATTGACAGAGAAACTGGTGAAGTAATAGGCCACAACCTGTTTCCATCGTCCTGTAATACCTCCCAGCATAAACACTAAGATGTGTGTTGCCAATCCTGAATGTTCAGGGAGTGTAACATCACCAAAATATTTATTTAAGGAGGTATCATATGTTTTTCCTGGAGTGATAGCCATTTCATCCAAAACCAAGACACAATCCCTTTCATGAGTTGAAAACTGCTCCACTTTCAATTCTAAGAATGAAAACACCTCATTTAGAATACCCGAATCAAACTTCAAGTTCTGGAGTCTTCTCTGTAAAGTTCTGGTTGATGGAAGATGTTATCCTTGTTTTATTAGTTCAGTATATCCCCTACTGCCACAACTAAATTTCAATTTTAAAGAATTTGTCACTGTGTTGCTGGTCCACTTCATTAGTTTTGTTGTTTTTCCATTTTTTTTTCTTTTTTAAAGCTTCTATTTATTTGTTCTTCGTTGAATATTTGCTTCAGTAGTTCACAGTCTGAAGAATTGGTTTTTTTTATTAGCTTCTTTTGGGTGGCTCTTACAGTTTTTTTGTATCGATTAGCTCTACGTTTTTCTCTTCCATACATTTTTTTGTACTTGTTTAATTGAAGCTGTTAGTGAGCTATTTCACTCATTGGACCAATTTCTGATATTACTGGTGAGGGAGCTGTACATAAACTGTCTTCACTCAAACTGCTTTTAGATATTGACAATTGTTGACCAGATTCTACATCCAAAGCTAAATTTCAAGTAGATTGTTCTGGAAATTCCTCCGGCACAGTTTCATCTAGAGCTACATTTTCACCTAGAACAAATTAGTAAACTATAATCATTCTATAACTGAAACAAATGGCAAAAACCAAGAGTTTTTCATTGTTATGTGGTGATCTGTTGTAATTACCAACAGATATCTGCTTACCTGACAAACGTTTAGTTTTTTTCGGAGAATCAAATCTCCTTGATACTGGGGATTTCCTTTTGGGTTTCGGTTTCACAAAGGAAAATATTGTAGGAACAGCATTAGACTTTAAAATTCTCTTGTCATCTACAAGTGGTTTCTCCCACCTTTCAGGAGCAAAATGAATCTTAAACAAAATCTTACATTAAATTTTATATCAATAGTGAATAACAATAATTATTATTCAGATATAACAATTAGAAGTCTAAAAACAAAAGCTTCTACATAAACACGAATAGTCTGTTGGAGTCCACTTATCTCTTCTAGTTTTAATAAGCCATTCCTTTCTTCTAGATGGGTCTCTAGGAAAACGTTTCATGAGAAATCCTTTTTTAGCAGAATCACTGCAACCTATTGAAGCACAGCCCGGCATTTCCAATGTTATTATCTAGAAAAAGATCAAAACTTTATGAATTGTATACAATGTTTAGGGTTAAGCAAAACTAGCCTACCAAATTTCACGTGTTTTCCAATTCAAAATAAAATTATTTATCATTTCAAATACAAGTCTTTCAATTGTCTATAGTCTTTAAAACCTATTTTTCACTGAATATTCACCAAAAAAGCACAAAACCAATAATTATAATCACAAACATAACGAGCACTATAAGAAACTTCGTATACACCAAACGTAAACAAAGAGATTTCAGCCTCAATATGGCTGCCAAACTACCAGCCAATCAAAAACGGGTTACCCTATTGTGGCCACTGTCTTGTATACAGTCACTGTAATCCACACGATCCACCACAGTATGGCGTCAGCTGAAACCATCAATTGTTTAGTTTATAAATTTCTGTAACGCGCAGTTTTCATTAAAATTATAGTTTTAATATTTTTGTTGAATTTCTATCATAATATCCGAGTCAAGTTATACATTGGGATTATTTTTGAAAAGAGGAAAAAATAAGCTTTTTTGTGATGGGTCACACGACCTAGGTTGTAATTTGATGAAATTCAGGATGGCGGCCGTACGCTAAACGCTGCCGTCAAAAACATTTGATATTTGCTCTAAAATATGCAGAATAGAGTTTCATTAATCGTCCTAGAATTACATAACTTGCCCTTTATCCGTTTCAAAGGTAATCCCTTGGTGCGAGACTTTTCAGCAGCGCTGTATTATACCTTTGTTTTAAGTTGTTCCACAACTTTTTCAGCTGCTCTGAGCAGTGGCGGTGCAAGACCTAAATTTGATATGGGCGACATATATTTTGCGAGGCCCCCTGATGGACGCAAAAGGACGGATTTTGTTGAGAGAAACTATTTTTTGATACTCAAATTTTTATTCATAGAAATGCAAACTTCTTCTTTTATTTTACTTTGTTAAGTAAATATGCTCATAATATGAACCATATATTCAGCATACATTAAACTAATTTTTATACTAAATTCTCAAACAAATAACTATTAACTATTAACAAAATACTTTGAAACTTATTCCAAAAACTAACTCCAATATTGCAATATTAATTTATATAAATAAACCATTATCAAAAACATTTTATTTTTAATTCAATCTATTGAAATTAACCTTTAATATAATTTTTATTTAAAAAAAAATTCAAACCATATTCTCCTCAACTAACAGTATAGTAAATAATTAAGGAAAAATAAATTTTCTGCTTTTAGCCTTACTGAACTTCCTAATAACTGTGTCGTAATCCAGATTACATGTTATCTTTGCTTCGATAGATAAAACTGCCAAAGCCGAAAGTCTTTCCTGACCCATTGTACTCCTTGAATAATTTTTTTATTAGTTTTAATTTTGAAAAACTCTTTTCAGCTGAGGCTGTACTTACTGGTACTGTTAACATGATTCGAATGACAATATAAATATTCGGATAAATTTCTTCTAAATTATTTTCAGTCATGTATTGAAGCAGCTGTTTCACATCTCTTATGAAATCGGGTAAATTTGGGACCATTGTTTGTAATTCTTCATATAATTCGTAAGGTTGGAAGTCACTGCTCTCACCTACTCGCAGGACTGTGTGTGAATCTTGACAATTTTTCAATATATACTCTTTTGAAACATTTTTCAACTTCCTTATGTCGTGATGAAAAGATCTATTTCGTACCTGCTTTTTGGAGACTGTATAGGTTTATCGCTTTTTTCATAATCGAACATTTTTTCCTTTTTGGCAACTCTTCGGTTTTCAAAGTCTTTTGGCAAATCATAACTGCTTTTGTCAATAAATTGATGAGCATCAGACAAGCATTGTTCAAACCCAGTTTGTCAATATTCTTTAATCCAGTCACAAAAAGTACGCAAGTGTTCAACAGCAAGGCTTAAATGGACTTGTACAGATTGCCATAATTTGCTTATAATATTAACACGCGATAATATCTCATACCATGCATGTAACGATATGATGAATTCTAAACTGAACATTCCGTTCAAAACTGAATTACAATCACTAAGAGTTTTAGAGTCTTCCGTGTTCTTTTTTAAGGTTTCAATGCATTCAACAATATCGTCAAATTGCAATAATATGGCCTTTACGCCTCGATTCTGCTTTCCCACCTCGTGCCTGATAAAGGCTTCAGTGTAAGCTTTAATTTGTCTTTTATTAATTCCCAGCGTTTGCTGGATCTTGAAAATAGCCATTAAATTTCCTGAATGGAACCAAAAAATGTTTTGGCTTCCGCGGAAGAATTAGCAGCATCTACCAACAGCAGATTCCAACTATGACACCCGCACGGTGTAAAAAAGGACCTAGGATTAATATTTAATATTCGAGTTTTAATTCCACTGTTTATGCCTATCATATTCGCACCATTGTCATATCCTTGCCTACGACAGTTTTGAATATCTAGTCTATTTTTTTCTAATATCTGCAGAATCGCATTTGTTAGATATTCTTCAATCGTCTCAGTGACAGCAATAAATCCAATAAAGTTTTCTTCTATTGTGCCGGTCGACTTATCACAAAATCTTAAGATTACTGACATTTGTTTAACTCGACTAGAATCTCTGGTGCAGTCAGTAACTGTTTGGGACATCAATGTGATCAATTCATTTTGAATATCGTGGCTTAGATAAAGTTGTTTGTCATTAATGCGCTTCAAATGTTCTCGTAATGTAGGATCATATTTAGATATCAGTTTAAATAAGTCTATAAAGTTACCAGAATTCCTACCAGAATTTTCGTCTCCTGTCTTGAGAGATTCTCTGTGACCCCTAAGGGCCAGATTATGAGAAGCTAAGAAATTAATTATATCAATTAATCTCTCAAACAAATTGTGCCAATGTTTTTGAGATTCTTGAATCCTCCTTTCGTTTTCTTGGTCTATTGTTTTTCCATGTTTTATTTCTTTCTCTAATGTTATCTATTGGAACATATATGCCTTATGTTCTTTGGTATTCTCATGTCTTTGTAAAATACAACTTAGTGTTTCCAGTCACAGCACCCTTTCTCAACCATTTGAGTTTGTGAATTGCCAAATAATCTGCATGGAAAACAGAAAACTTTATTTTGGGAATTAGAATAATCCAACCAGCGACTGTTCGATATTGACAGTATTCCAATATACTTCGCAAACGAAGAAGTCGAAAGTGTGACACCAAAAGATGAAGATAATTTACCATCTACATCAGGCATTGACTCTCAAATTCAGGATGGATTCGAAATGTTGATGGGCATAACTAATGTACCATCGACTTCATTTCAAGAAGAAAATATTTTTCAAATTCCTCATGAAAATCCAGCCACAAAAAGTATTGAAGAACATGATCCTATTCAAAATGAAAATCATTATGCAGGGCTAAATAAAACAGTGGCTAATAAAATAATTCCACCAACTAAACAGAATCGACTTCGGAAAAGCAAAAACCAAATGAAGAACACAAATTTAGTAGAGGAACCTGAGCCTCCCAAGAAAAAGATGAAAGTCAAAAACGACTTTCAGATATTGAAAGAAAAATACGCGAATGTAACGTGGAGAAAAGGCAATTTACAAATACCGGAGAATTTTATCGAATTTCGAGAAAGTATCAAGCAAATGATGTCTCAAAAACATTCCGAAAAAATACGTAAAGTATTACATTTCAATGACAATACAAATATGACAAATCGCGATGATGCAAATCGCGATGATGCAAATCATGATCGATTGTATAAATTGCGTCCAGTTATCAACCACTTATTGGAGCGATTCCAAACTGTGCCATATGAACGTGACTTATCAGTTGTTGAACAAATCTGTTCAACAAAAGCAAGAAGTTATTTGAAGCAATATATGCCTGCCAAACCCCATAAATGGGGCTATAAGTTTTTTGTATTGTCAGGAGTCTCAGGTTATACGTATAACTTTGAAGTTTATACTGGCCAAGAGAATACCAATGAGAATAGGGCAGGTACAGAATCAAATTTAGGTGCCAGCGCTAATGTGGTTACAAGGTTGCTTCGAAATTTACCTGAAAAAGTTAACCATAGAGTCTACTTCGACAATTATTACACCACACTTCCTCTTATGGTACATCTTGGTCAAAAAGGCATTCAAGCTTTAGGCACAGTTCGTAGAAACCGACTACCAAATTGTAAATTACCAGAAATTGAAAAATCGCCAAGATTGACAGTTGACACTATTAATACAACATCTGTCGTCTGGAAAGATAACAAAGTCGTCACCCTTCTGTCAAACTATTAGGGAGTATTACCAGTACAACAAGTCCAACGATTTGATAAAACGCAACTGAAAAAGATCACAGTAGATTGCCCGAAATCGGTGAAGGAATACAATCGCCACATGGGTGGGGTAGACTTTACTGACAGTCTGATTGGCAGACATAAAATTACGATAAAATCAAAGTGGTATTTTCGAATGTTTTACCACCTTATAGATGTGTCAGTAGTAAATGCTTGGTTACTTTACAAGCCCGTACATGCTCAACAAATAAGAACATCACAGTTGCTAACTTTAGCAAATTTTCGCGTAGAAGTTGCTATGGACCTAGGGTTGGTAGGCTTAGCAGATACCAAGAAACGAGGACGAAAGTCAAATCTTGAAAAGGACTTACAAAATAGAAAACGACGAAATCCAGCTTCCTATATTCCTCCTCAAGGTGTACGCCAAGACCAGTTTGGACATTGGCCAATTTGGAATTCCAACCGTCTACGGTATAAACTGCCAAAATGTAAAGGATATACTTATGTTACGTGAGAGAAATGTAATGCATCTTTATGTTTTAATGCAAAAAAAATTGTTTCAAAGAATTTCATCAATAAATGTATTATTATAAAGATAATAGATGAATGGTATCATGTAGCATTTATGCAGCATTTTGTATTTTGACAGTAACTGAACATAGACTTCCTATGTAAAATGGTGCATAAGCGCACCATTATAAAAAAATTGGAAAATAAATAAAATTACATGAATAGATTTTTTTTACTCATTTTTTTCGAATCATGTACTAAATTTTCTATAATATACAGGATGGGGCACTATGAACGAACTATTCTCTTAACGGCAAATAAAATTTAAAAAAAGAAAACGTGGAATTAAGTAGATTATTCAGGACTATAGTTTGAAAATATTTTGGAATATACAGGGTGCTCCAAAAAAGCGTGCCGTATCAAAGCTAGGTTCCTTCAAATGGAACACCCTGTATTTTATCATATTTTTGAATTGTACTATTAAAAATAATGTAAGTTCATCAACATTTCCCTATACCTATCTAGTTCAGTTTCCAGGATAAATCGATTTTTCATAATTTGTAGACCCTCCGAAAAAATACAGTATCTTCAAAATAAAAACGAATAACCACATTTGCTGTACACCATCTCCCTAGAAGCTTTCAACATTCTGTTTCCAATATTTACTGGTATGCTATCATATACAGGGTGTTTTTAATATGACAGTATAACACTAACTATTTAATACATAAATTTCTGGCTTAATTTAAATGGAACACCCTGTATCTGTTGGGTCTGTTAAACGTGGGAATTTATTACCTTTCAGTTGGTATTAGAGTTGCCTATATCCCTGTATATTCCAGAATATTTCTAAACTATAGTCCTAAGTTATCTACTTAATTCCACGTTTTATTTTTTCTAATTTTATTTGCCGTTAAGACGCCAGAGAATAGTTCGTTCATAGTGCTCCACCCTGTATATTTTTTTCATGATTATTAAAAAATTTGCGCAGTAAAGGGTTAACAATGTTTCTAAGCTCGATGAGTAATCTGGAGAGGTCACGCATCCTACTGCTGCATGCATAATCAATACCCTCTCTTTTATGTTTTTTTAAATAAGAGTTTCCAAAATTTACTATTAACAGATCTTTTTTTGCTTGAAAAGATATGGCATCTCCTTTCATTTTGTTAAAAACTTTTCCTTTACATTTAATTTAGATATTGCATTTGTTGAGTCCATTAAACAAGCTGTTAACGTTTGCGATTCTGAAACATAATAACTCCTAGCACCTTTATTTTGTTTCTGCTTACATCGTCTGGCGTGTCTTTTAAGGTAAGATTTTTTAAATACGCCCTGGCAATGAACACAGAGTAAAAATCAAAACCATCGATATTTTGATTTCTAACAGGACGTACATCTCCTGTTATATATAAGCCAAATTTAATTTGGTTTCTAAGTAAAACAAAAGCTTCTCGCCTAGCTTTAGAGTTTTTTGGAAGTTGTATTATTTTCAAAATTTCTTTTTCGTCTCCATGAAAAGTTTGCATGTGCCTTGCAAAATTTTAAGACAGCAGGTCATTTTTACAATAATTACAGAATATTTTCTTTGCAATAAGATTTTGAGCTTCTTTTTTACTTCTGTATTTTGAATCAATACATGAGTTCCCATTTCTTCATTTTCCTCAGAACTGCTATCAGAACTGCTATCACTACTAGAATGAGATTGATTTTTGTATTTTGAAATCTCAAAATTCTCATCTTTTTCATCATCGGAATTATTACTTTCGGAATTAGTGGTATTAGTGAAATTGTGCACATCATTACTATCACGACGGATACAAGGATCAATCTCAAAGTTGGATACTTTACCAGTATCGGATACAGTTAAATTTATTGCATTTTTTGAATTTTCTTGGTTACTATAAACTGATTTAATAATATTTCCCCAACTAACCTCGTTTTGATTTGGAGTATTGTCACTATTACAACATATGATATTGGTAAGCTTATCTTTTGATTTACATTCCAGAGTCTCACTGACGTTTTGGACGTTGTCACTTTCCAGGGACAGATTGGATACAATATTATCTGACAATTCACTCGATCCTGCTGTTAAAAAACTTTCATTGAGAATCGTGAAAGGATTCTGTTCTATACCCAAATTATTAAATAAAGAGATATTTAATGAATCTTGTAGGGGGATTTCAAACGACAGTGAATTATTTTCGATGTCCTGGTCAGTTTCTTTCAATGATAAAGATTTTTCGGGTGTGTCAGATATATGACTACAATCGGTTTCTGTTTCATTGAAGCAGTCATTCTTTTCCTGCAAACAAGTTGGAGTAGGGATGTCTTCTTCATTTTGATCAGAGTTTGAATTGATCTTCTTTCGATCCTGAAATATGAGAGAGAGTATAGTTATACTCATGTGGAAATGCTTCACATACTAAACCAGAATGAAAAAAGAGTATATCAAGGATATCAAAAAATTTAGGCTTCAAATATCGCTTTGAAGAAAAAAGACTGACAGAAATTTTGTTGACTAGTAAAATCCGGTAAAATTGGCGGAACACTTTAATTGTAGTTTAATTATGAGGTGTATGATATGTATGATTTTCATATTTTTGTGATAGCTTGAATATTTGACGTATAAAAAATTTATATTTCTAACCTACGAGATGATATGCAACAAAATGTATATTTCCTCTGCAGCTTTTATCACCCTGTATCTCACAAACTAACAAGTGAGGAAATAATTGCATTCAAGGATTTGAAATAATTTGAAACGAGCTACCGATCCTCGAATTATTTACGGGACACCCTTATATCTTCTTTGTATCTCTACTTGTTCTAGTTCAATCACCAGTTTACAAAAAATGAAATAATAGCCTATACTACCTAAGTAAATGTACGGATCATTTCTTAAATATTATTAATACGGCTAGTATCAAATATTTTTCAACAATAATTATCTGCCAAATTTCATTATTTAAAATTCATTCTTTTAGATAAATGAATTTTAAAGGGCTGAAATTTGTAGTGGAAGCGGTTTGAACAGAAAGTTATATGGAAAACTACCATTAATCTTGACTGAAAAATCTACCGATAAAATCTCTCGTATCAATTTAGAAATAACTATGTATCATTCTCAAAATCTTGAACCACTGGATATCTTCAAAATATCTTCTGTATAAAATAATTGTGAGGCAATCATTGAAAAATTATGAGGCTATAGGTATATTCTTGGAACACCCAAAACGATGGACATTTTAAATGTGATTTAATTCCCTATATTTGACGCAATTTTAAAAATAAAACCTTCCAACAGAACATTCTTCTATCTCTGAAAAGTGTAATAATCTGTATAAAAATATCAGCATAAAGAAAAAACCTAACCTGTTCACAATCATATACGATTTTAAAAGAAGAAGGAATTAGGTCAGTCTAAATATAAAAAAAATGTTGCTTCTCTTGTTGGACGATACATTTGTCTAAAGGTAGATTCAATTTTTATAGGTTAAATTTTGAACTTTATGTAAACCAAAATTCCAGAAAACATTTTGTACATAAAATGATATTTATTATGATTATCATAGTAAATATTTATATTTACCTTAAGTAAAGCTAGAATTCTTCTGCTTCTCAAAGACATATTTCGCTTTCTACTACTACTTTTATAAATTAAATAAAGAACTCGAATAGTATATTTTGTCTCAATAGGAAATCTATTCATCACCGCTTTCCTGCGTTGTCAAATTTCTGATGTGAGAGCGTACGAAACGTAACGCAAAAGCATGATTTATATACTGAAGTCACATCGTTTAGCGTGTAACACCAGAAATTACGATACTAGCGCCAGTGATATATAGCCAAACTACGGGAGGAATACCCGAGGGATGGTTCGCATGAAATAATTGACACTTACCTGAATTAAAAATCAATAAGGCATTTGGAATAAATCATTTTTCTCCACCTGTATGTACAATTACAAGTCTCTTGCCTTTTGAGATTGGTTTATTTAAACATTTCTCTGTCTCATTATACCATCCTCTCGATTGCACATGAGAACTGTGAATATATGTTGTAACGAGTTATTTTTTCTAGACCAATGTTGAATTTATTTTATTTAGTTTTCTATTAGTTTTGAGTTTAAAGTTTTATATATAACTCGTTACTTCATCCTCGACTTCAATTTCTGATACCGTTTTAGTTTTGCCTAATTTTTTATTTAGGATACACATATTTACTTTAAAAAAAATAAAGTTCATTAATTGCGATTCTCCAAAAATTTCATGACGAGAGGACGTCCGGTATATAAAGTATTTTATTTAAAACGAAAGCCATTCAGTACAGCTGAAACTTTTTGTTGTAAGTTAATTAGTATCACCGATAATGCCAAAAATTGTAGGTGGGAATGGAAAATATAAATTTCAAAACTCGATCATTTTTGGATCTCTCTTGCTCTGCTTCTTCTGCGAAGACTTCTGGTGATATTTATTGCTCTGCTGTGTGTTGAATACCGATTTTGGTTGAGTTTTTTTCTTTTGCCAGTTTGATTAATTTAGTAAATATTTTAAGTTTGAGAAACGTTTAGTAGCCGACCGTCCGAATTTTTTGGAGTAGGTAAGAAAAGAAATCGATAGTATTAAATTATAGGGTACAGTATTTTGTTCCGTTTACCATACAAAAATTGATTTCCGCTATCCCTGTAAAGTTTTGAATTGTTGAAAATTTAGTATCGACTTATTTTGAGATATTTTTTTTTATTGACAATAATTACTTGTTTGCAAGCTTTTTTTATCAGTGCTTCCTTTTAGTAAACATATTTTTTTTGAGTATTAGTTGAACGCTTAATACACGATACCATTTATATTGAATATTGAATTTTTTTTTGGGATTTAAACTTTCATACCTGTTGTCCTATCCCAAATTACCTGAATACATTATAAATTTTGACCGAAACTTTGAAATTCAAAACTGATCGTGGGGCAGATAAGAGGCTGTTGCCACAAGCTGTCCAACTTTCAGCCGGGTGTAATTTTCATTTTCTCAAAT
>CAJUYG010002968.1:0-25134 GCA_910591675.1 Galerucella calmariensis
CGTTCCAGCTACCGTTGTCAAGAAAAAATAAGTAGAAATTAATTTTTGCTCCGTCCGTTCTAGATTAACTACATTAGAATGGTTCGTTTTTTTAGTGATGTAAAATGCCATTTTAACGATCTGATTGATATTCTAAGGTAATTTAACGTGTGGGAGATTTTAGTTGAAAGGCAATTTAAACAATTTGCATGATTTAGTACGTCACATATGGAAATTGTTATTACCTTGCTGATAGATAACGTGTTAATGTTTATTAATTATCAAAATCCGAAATTATTTATACATGAACATGAAAAGTGATTATATCAGAAGAAGATTTGAAACAAATTCATTTTTGCATTGGAAACTTCTTCAGGCACGTTAAGCATCTATTGGGTCAACGAGGTAAAAAAGAGAGGAAAGAACATAAAAGTATTAAGAATCATCGACCATAGTGGCTTCTCAATATGGCCGATTTTCGTAAACAAACCAGAGGCGTACATTAAATTATTCAATTAGGGAAAACAAAAAACTCTTATATTATGCATATTTTCAAGGTGGTACTTTTTGTTTTTAGAGAATTGATACCAGATTTTGCTACATTCAAAAGTTTTATAACAGTATTGTACAACTCAATATCAACTTGATTAATACTAATACTCATAAATAACCTTTCTAATACTGAAAATCACAATTTTTTTAACGTGGGTTTTCAATTTGACACATTTCAGTATATTAAGGTTATCTATGTTGACACAAGAATTGATCACTAATGTCACTAATGTGACTTCTCAATATGGCGACTTCCGTCGAAAGTTGGTTGAATCACTACCATGCTTAACTTCCGTCCTTCTTCTTTTACCTCGTTGTTTTGGGTAGAGAAAAAACAACAACTGGCGTCTTCGGCGTATGATGAAATTTTTGAAAAGGGATTCATTTACCACGTTGGATATTTTTTATTAACCAAGTAGAAGTAAACGAGACATGATGATTCAATTTTTTATGGAACTTTCAATTTTATAGTATTATAATTTTTAGAAATATGTCACTATGAAAAAAAATACCTTCAAGTAATTGATCTATTGGATAAAATAAATAATGAAGTATTTTGTAAATTATTTAAAAAAAAAGATAAAGTCAAATTAACGCATTTCAAAATTTTGAATAAACCAATTGCAAAATTTAATTCTAAAATAGGTTTCTCTAAAAAAAATATGGAGGAGGAAATCAATTTTTGGAAATTATTGAGGAAATCAGAAAAATTTACAATAAAAGTAAAAATCAAATGAAATAAACTGAAATTAGAAATAATAAGATGGGATCGATGCGGAACAGAAAATATTAGAATCACAGTTAGATATAGATTTTCTGAAGAATAAAGGGAAAAACAAAAATAATTGATGAAGAGCTTCATAGTTTAGAGAGGAAGAAATTATCGAAGGAAGTAACTCTGAATTTATTGAAATCAGGAACAATTTTGATGCTAATCAAATCCGAAATAAAAATTGAATTACAACAGTGCAGAATTATTTGAAAAAAATTTAATAATATTTTGTACATTTAAAAAAAAATTGTGTTAACTTTAAAATGAGTGAGTATAACAAAATATAATATATTAATAATAAAAATTATGAAACAATACATACTAATTCTTCATATTGAAATTTAAAGTGTTATTTATAGCTAAAAATTATATTTGTTATAGTTTTGAACTATGGTTAGATATTCCACACAAACTCGTCATAAGAATTGTCATAATGTTTAATAAACGAAAATGTGTTTCCCGCTGAATTTTCGAAGAAAAAACACGTTCATTAGTATTTCAAAATATATACAATACAGGTGTTATTTTTAGTCAAAAGTTCTGCCAAAGATATAACGTCATTGGCATTTTTTCGGAAAAATCACACCATTTTTTAAAATTATATCATTAACATTTGAAAAAATAGAAAAGTTTGTGTATGAAATGATTATTAAAAGTGAGTATAATTTACTGCTACATGACTCAGTCTATTAGTTTAAGGTAATTATTTGATCTCTAATTATTTGAATTTGTATTGTACTGCAGAAACTTTGACAGTCATCATGATTTTTCTCTCTCCTAGTTCCAACAATTTCCATTATCATAACAACCTTTATCATTAAATAAATATTATTGGGGGCTGCAAACAGAAATTTATTTACATCTTCCCTGTCAAATAAATTAGGTTTTTTTTTGGGTTTAGGTCATTTCTTCTTTTCAAAATTGCTTGTAGTTTAGGATACTTGGAAATTTCTATGTCTTCCTCTGTGAAAAAGTTGGACTTCAGCATCGAATATTCACACCATAAGGTTGATACTGCAAGCGCCAAACTTGATGGCGAGCCCGCCCCCATGCGCACAAACTCATTTTCAATGTTACCTCCCACTACTCCCAATCTGCACTTATAGATACCCCTGACACTTACTTAATTTCTTGCTACCACTGATAAAAGAAGTATATTTATTCTTTCAATAAAATTATACTCATCCTTCTAATAGTTACATGGAACCTTGAAACAAGTATTTTTTCTAATTGATCAATTTGGAGATCACGATATTCATATATAACGTCTTTATCCGAAACCTTCATACTTTTTTTTATATTCACTGCCACGTCTAGTCACGATTAGACGCTACTGGTATTTGGCTAGACTTTTTTGTTGCGCAAAATGTTATGGTTCGTCGTCCTCTAATAATCGAATGACCGCTATTGAACGAATTTTTTTTCTTCTATTACTTTTAATTAGTCCACCTGTTCTGGCCCGGTATGTCATTCAAAATCTTGATTGGATATCGTTGTGTGGCGTGACGATTAAATAAATAAATTCTCTTTTTATATTTTGAAATAGGTACAGTAGTTCTCAAATATTTACATGGAACATTTTGAAGTCAAAATAGTAAATCAAAAATTAACACCAATTGTCTGGAGAAGATATGCAGACGACATTTTTGCAATGTGGCCTTATGACTTAGTATCTCTGAATGATTTTTTAACAAATATAAATGAAGGATAATTTTTTGCCACTTTTAGATATTCTTATCAATAAAACACCTACAGGGTATGAAACAAGTATTTACCGTAAGCCAACATACACTAATAGGTATTTGAATTTTGAATCCAATCATTCTATAAGCGTTAAAAAAGGGATAGTAAAATCTTTATACGATAGTGCCAGAATTATTTGTTCTAATAATAATCAATTTACAAAGGAGAAAACTTTACTGAAAAATGTTTTAAATGCCAATAATTACCCGGCAGAATTTGTAAATAATGAAATTGAAAATATAGAGAAGGGCTCATCGTTAATACCCCATAATAATAACAATAATATTGATAATTCAGCTAACATAATTTTTTTAAAAGAGCCCAATAATAAAAGACGAAAAATCAAAGAAAGTGCTTTAATACAACTAAATGCAGATAAATGTGTAGCTAGTATTTCAGCCGAATGTAGTCAAATTTGGTTACCAATGTTAGAAAGAGAAATTTCCAATAATCAATTACCTGCGTTATCAGGATAGCGTCATAAGTTTTTATCTCGGTTTTTATCCATATTTTCTTATGATTTATAATTGGAATCGTTGTTAATCGATACACACTTCAATAAACAAAATCACAAAACTGAGTTATTATTTTGTAAACAAAAATAATCATACACAAAAAAAGTAACAACAAACGCGTTTTATTAACAACATTTCCAAAATAAGCGAAAAAAGCGCTATCCCAAAAAAAACCGTTCCTGGAACGTGCACTTCACTGGATTCCGTTTCTAGTAGACTATCATATCGTTAGAATGTCATAAAATAGAATATTTTATTTCACATTTTACCAGAGATGTGATCTACTACTATTTGACAACAATGTTTTGTAATCTTAAACTTCAAAATATTATTGATTGTCTAGTGGTAAAAATTTTTCGTTGTGTCAGATAGGGACCAAAAATTATTTCATTACTAGTTAATCTTGACAATGATAGCTGGAACGCTACCGAAACGTCGAAATAAAAAATGGGAAACATTATTGTGGTTTGATTCCCAAAATTCAAAAAAACCTGAAGAAAAAAAAAGTAATGCCACAAGGAACGTACAGAAGATATTAATATCTGAATTATCAACATGAAATTCCAATATTGTGTACTTATGACTAAATAGAGTCATTTAGTAATAATTTTCGATTTCATTCCCTTCTATTTCAGTGTGTCCTGAAATCCACAGCAACGTGACTATATTGTTCTCGCCCAATTCATTGATTATGCTTAGACATTCCCATACCCTTTTGGAACTGATTACACAAGAGCTCAATGCTTTAATGGCTGCTTGACTCTCCGACATAATGATAATCTTTTGCCTTTCATATCCTTTGTCAGTATTGAAATTGTCACAATTTCTTATGGCGTGAATTTCCGCTCGAAAGATATTTGGGGTTTTCCCAAGCTTTCAAAGTGAAATCTGACTTCATAGTAACACTTTAGTTTTGAACTATCAACAACTATTGACTATCACAAAAAAAGTAACACCAGACACGTGTATATTAACAACAATCCCAATAAAACCGTTCCCAGATGTGTACTTCACTCGATCCCATTCCTAGTAGACTATTGTGTTGTTTGAATGTCATACAATAAGTATATGATCGGACGCACACGAATTCCCATCAGGATAGCCACTTTACCTGTGTCATAATTAGGGTACGTTAAGCTGTCACCAAGTTCCCGTTTAAAAGGTGTTTATTTGGGTAGGGATGAGTTGCGCTCAGCGGTCATTTTCTACCTGAATACGAGCACCAAAATCAGGTGCCGAATTGCGCGCAACAAGATGAACACAAAATTAAGGAGATAGAGGAAATATGAAATAAATTGAATGGTAAAGGTATTTGTACATTCATTCCAGGAATAATAACACACCTAACCTAACCCCGCCAGGGTAAACTATTAGAGCAGTTCCCATAACAGAACAGATTAAATAAACTGGACGGCAAGTCAAGTGCGGGAATGCGGGATTAAGATATCTGCAAGTGTCGGACGGAAACTCATGTGTCGGTCATTAAGGAACCTGACGGGAGTTCGTTGATCTACTGCGAAAGAACCTTGAAAATTTGACAACAAATTGTTCGCAGTCCTAAACTTCGAAATATTATTGATTGTCTAGTTGTCGAATTTTTTCGTAGTGCCAGATAGGGACCAGAATTTTTTAAATGCTACCGAAACGTTGAAATAAATATACAAAAAATATTGTGGTTTAATTTCCCAATAAATGAACGAAAATGAATAACTATTGACTGTTGGGTTGGTTAGTTAGTTAGTAGTATTTCAATGACTTGCAGCCTAGTTGAATGTCAAAAATGAAACGATGTGACTTAAGTCATTTTTCTTGTTTCAGGGTCGTGTCGTTCATAAAGAAAATAATCGTGGATCGATCAAGTTATGGCCCCGTACCATTCTCGTCAATTGCTAGTGTGGACATTGCCAACTGTAGCCGTTCTACTCAGCTATTTGTGGTTCAAAAAGAAGAGAATTGGAGCTCAAAGTGACCCAGGAGATCATACATCTTTATATCAAGAAGAAATCAAAGAAAAATCATTACAAGAGGAACTTAACGAAGCGGAAGAGATCAGCTCTACGGTGTCTACACCTAACAAGTCTTTCTCTAGATCTCTTTCGGGAGTAGAATCAACTCCAATTGATATAATAATACCGCCAGAATTGAGAGCTACCAAATCTGTTTCACGAGTTGTATCTGACGAAGATCTCGATCTTGAAATCGAAAAAATTAAATCCATGAAAAACGGAAATTTGTTCCCAGTAAAAGCAGATTCGCCAAACAAATCCATAACTTCATCCCCGAATAAGGAGAACAAAGAAAACAAGTCCATTAAAACTAAGAAAAATCAAAAGAAGGAATCCGGAAAGATGGCTCAAAAAGATGTAGCTGTCGTTGAAGAGAAATTAACTTCTTTGAAAATTAGCAAAAATAAAGAAACTCCAAAAAAAAGGGAACATAAAAATGTTAATAAGAAGGAGCATGAAGAACTACATACGCCAAATCACGAAAGGGATTCGGCTAACCATAGTCCTTCCGATGTCATGTTAGCCAGTCCTTCCTTAAGCAGTATTTCTGATAATCATAGCGAGGTAAGTAAATTATTTCTCTTCATAAGATTTTTCAAATTTTTAAATTTATTGTGGTCCTCTAAATCTTTTCATGTTACCTCAAAACTGAACCTATTATGTTTTCCTTAATTATGGGTTCGGTGAACTAAACGCAAACACGAATTTTTCACTGATTTTGCGAAAAATCGATGATACTCACCTATTTTGAAAAATATTCGTCGAAAAACTTGCGGCTTATACAAAATTTACAGAGAAAAATTCAAAAAGGTTTCTTTCGCCATTCGAACTACTAGTCCAGTAACTGAACACCTGAAAATATCGAAAGCTCATGAAAAGTCGCTGAAGACTTCACTTTGGGCTCAATTTGTAGGTCACGGCAGGTGTTTTTAAACGAGAAAAAACTTGAGGCGATTGAGTTTGCGGAGGGGGGGGGGGGAAATGGACCCCTAAACCCTAGAAAACGGGTTTCTCGCTAATATTTGGATCAATATGTGAATTAGAGAATTTTTCTTCAGATGAAAAATGAAGATCATCTTATTATCTACAGAAATGGTTCTTATATTTTTTTCTTTCGAAAACTCGATAGGTAGCTATTAAGATAATGAGATCTAAAAGTCTCTTCCTCCTCCTTTTGGCATTGAAATTTTGTTTGGTTCTATAGTAGGCTAAGAATTTTTCAAAATATACATATGTATTTCATTGTATATCACTTTCCTGCACAGTGCGATACATTTAAACTGTTTTTTGCATAAAATATCTGATCAAAAAATTATGGCAAAAATGATGGTCCAAGTGGCGAAAAAAAGATTTTTTGACGCATCATCTTATTATCTACTATCGATTTTCATTAAATTAGTCAAAAACTGATTATTAGGTTCACTTGTCTAAAGGGCATACGGATCACGTTTCGGTATTTTTGGAATTTATTCTTTTCTGTTTATCTCTGGGTGGGTTTTGTTCAGACTCCCTGGACCCCTCATAAATACGCCACAGGGCATTCCTTCACGTGAACTTGTTATCCTATTATCCTTGCTACGGCTTTGACAGTTTTCTCATCTTTGCTTATTAGGTTAGCCGAAAATTTTGGCAAGTAACCTGCTTCGTTTGTCTTCTTCATGGTGAGATTTTTCAGAATTCTAGAGATTTCAGCTTCACCAACTTTCTTGCAGCCATATTTATTGTCTATTCTGCAACGTCCCAGAAGGGTTTCGAGCCTTGTCTGGCAATTTTATCCTTCGTTTCATTGCCTTTATAATCCCTATGCCCTTCTACCCACTACCATGAATACTGTCAACAATATGGAAAAATGATACATTTCATACTTTAATCCTTGTAATTATTACAGTTCAACTTTAATTAGAAAATAAAGCATATTTTGAACATTCAATGTTTGGTGAAGTATCGGAATCTATAAAATTTGCAACAAATATTTCGTTTTTAAAATCCTTAGATTTTGCACTAGGTATTGTATTTAATACTTTTAAATGTAGTTAATATTTACCATAAATGGTGCTATATAATAAATGTCTCTTTTTTGCAACCCATCCTTACGAATTACTAAGGAAGTTACTAGTGGAGATGTACAAAATAATACATTTGTTGTGAAATAATTTTAACTTAGCTTTAACCGCTTTCTCATGGTCATGTTCCATTTAACCACAAATAAGATAGGCACAAATCAAATTCATTATTAAGTCGAAGCTGAAAACTAGCAAATTATTCATTCATTTTACTCACCGCTAGTAGATCAGCACTCGATGGGGTGGTGTCAAATCAATAAATAAATGAAAAATTATTATCAAACTGCATCCACCACTAAGGGCGAGTTGTACAATAAACAGTTATCTCTTAAACTTATTTTAATGTTTATTTTTGGTTGTGCAATATCTGGTTAACGCTAACTAGAGTTTTAAAAATGACATTTCAATCGGAAGAAATTGGAGAGTTAAAACTTAATCCGATGAATATAGCCTCACAAAATTTTTATTTTTCTATTTTTCTGACATTGTCTACCGACCGTAATCTTTTTAACTCCTCTAGGGAGCCGTAATACTCCTGCACGAAATATATACAATTCTCGAATCTCAAATCAGAATCAGAAACACCATAGAAAGATGCTTTGGCGTTTTAAAAAGAAGATTCCCTGTTTCGGTACTAGGCATAGAGGCCACAGAATTAATGACAACTTTTGATACATGATTATTTCTAATATTAGTTGTAAATGAACCATTTTTTTCATAAGAAAATGCAGATTTAGTTCCCTGCAGTTACAAGCCATTTAATTTTATCATTTTATCAAATTTTATCAACTTTGCTGCTAGGTTACTTTTCTTCTTCTTCTATCTATGCGCGTCTAAAATGTCAATCATTTGAACTACTCCGCTACCAACCTTAAAAATGAACGCCAGAAGTCGATTAGTTAACGGCCAGCATTTATGACATTGTACAGGGTGTCCCAAATTGGTGTGCTTTGCAGGGTATCTCGTAAACTAGAGGAGATAGAAGAAAAGCAGTTAAGATGTTATGACTTCTTCTTTTGTTAAAGTAAGGATAGCATAATTGAATCTTTCGTAACTCCCTGCAGTCTGAAGATACAGGGCGATTATTGAAAACTGTCGAAAACTACAAGTATCTTCCGACTGCAGGGAGTTACGAAAGATTCAATTATGCTATCCTTACTTGAAAAAAAAGTCATAACATCTTAATTGCTTTTCTTCTATCTCTTCTAGTTAACGAGATACCCTGCAAAACACACCCATTTGGGACACCCTCTACAACAGATGAAAATGAGAGCCTAGTTAAAATTTAAACGGTTGTTAATTAAACTTCGTTTAGGAGATCTTTTGTACAACTCGCCCTATGGGTTATTATCAGTGGAACAATACAATTAACATGGTTTTTGTTTACAATAAAATACATACAGGTATCTGGTAGGTAGCTTAAATTTTTCAAAAATAACTGCATTAATGGGACTATAACTATAAACTTTATTTTCTATAATTCTCGTTCTAACATTGGCAGTACTAAAATAAACTAAAACAGCACACCTCTACCGTTCCAAACTGATAAGATTTTGATACCAGCGTTCAGTTGACATATACAACACGTTGATGCTGTCTGTATGTGACGGTGCTAATTTTATTGTGATTCCATTCGACAAAACTGAAATTACGAAATTAGTGCCAACGTATCAGTGAAATGACATGTGAAGAAAAGCAGGTAATAAACTGGTTGTTGGAAAGATTGAAAAAACTTGTTAAACATATTTGAATTTGAACATTTCAAATCGCTATTTTTCATGTTACATATGGAATGGAATCCATGGATGGATACAATTAACTACAATAATTGTATTGGCATTTTATTAATTAATTTGACGTATATTTATATTGGGAGCTAATTACTTTTTTTAATAGAAAAACTGCCAGCAAGTCGATCAAAGTTGAAAAGAGAAGAAAGAGGCTAATACTGGCGAAAAAATTCAGTATTTGAATGCGTGCTGTCGATTAGAGGTAGGGGGCTGAAAAGGGTTAGAAATGATTTTTGACGATGAATAATGTTTTTCTGCGAAAATGAATTGTAATTAAAGAATATAAAACTCTTTTTTGAACAAGATTTTTTACATAACCTTGAAATAAAAATCGCCCTCTTATTGCATTTAGGGGTCTATTCCAGTCACGTAGCTATAGCTTTTACATGGGGGGAGTTTTGATTTTTTTCATCTGATAGGTTTAGAAGGGGAAAGCTTTATTGAAGGTAGAAAAAATCGAGTGCCACGACCTAAAGCAATTTTTCAAGTTCAAGAAATAATGTTAAGTTTTTTTTTTAATTATTTGTTTGACTCGGCTACATCTAAAAGTATTTTTAAACATCGTCTTTCGTTTTGTCCCCTTCTGCTGAAATGGTTATAACCATGTATTTATTTTTTTCAAAGGAGCCGTCCCTTAGCCGGCACCACCTCAGCCTCTTGGGCTTATTGTGGATTCTCCTAACATCGTGACTACAGCCTATTCAGCCAATCCGTTGCCTGTATTAGCTCATACAGGTTCTTTACTGGAGTCATTTGGGGTCTTCCATTTAGTTTTTGCCTCCTGTGGTCCAGCGTCTCACAGTTGCATAATATGTGCAGAGCTACATGTAAGGTCTCCGTTATACAGCCCTATTTTGTTCAGGTGCTCCTTTGTGGGAAAGTGTCCCGTAAGAAGCCCCCTTATGGTGCGAAGTTTGTTCCTGCTCATTGAGAGCATCTTTTGCTACTTTTTTTGATAGTTCTTTTATAAATTTCTTCCCATCTGTTTGCCTGGGCGTATTTTATGGATTGTTCTTTTACCCACCCTTTTAACCATGACCTAGTGGAGCATCTGGGGATGCCCACAGATGGTTCGGGTCCGTTCATCGGTGTTGACGATCCTGCTCTTGCGAGTTCGTCATCTTTTTCATTGCCAGCGATTCCTTTGTGACCTGGGACCCACTCCAGTGTTACACTGTTCCGAGTCGCCAGTCTTCTAAGTTCTTCGCCGCATTCCCATACCAGCCGAGATGTTACCTGTAATTCATTTGGTAGCACCTATTTTAAAAAGTGATAGATGATTGAAAATTGAAGCTTTTATTAAAACAGAAAATCAATCTCACAAAAGTAAATTTAACCTCTTCAGCTAAATTATTCACAATTGTTGAGGAATCTATTTCGATTGCCACATCCCGATGAATACTCATATTGCGGCAGTATGCTAATAAAAGATTATTGTACCTTTATTGTATTTTCTATGGGGAGGGTTTGAACCCCCAAACCCCCCCCCTTATATACGTCCCTGGTCTATTCTGTAAGTATGTACGATGCCGTTGATGAACGAATATCGTTTACGAACGATAAATGTTATTCTGTATCCAAAATGCAAACGAATTTGTCGTTAGAAATCGCCGTTCATAAAACGTCACTTTTGGGTATTAAATATTCAAATAGAAATTTATCTTTTACAGAGTGATCCTAAGAATTTTACAGTAAATACTAAAATTCTAATGCAAAACAAGTAGGTGTCTATATTGGTCATCTATACATCCCTGTTTCAGCTCAAAATACAATATGGTAATAATACTGAACAATGCCAGATAAACGATAAATATTGCGGCAGTGGCGGAGATTACGATATTAGTTTATTCTGCTTATTTAATTAGATTCGGTCGACATTACAGCTGAAATAAAATTCATTCGTTCAGGCCTATTAACAAGTTACATTTTCATTTTTATTAAATTAAATTAATTAAAGAAAATATAGTTTAATTTTCATAATTCAAATTTATTGACAATGAATTAATGTATGTCAAGTAAAGTAAACATACCATTTATAGGAAATATAAAATTCAATCGATAGTATCATCCTCTTCGATGGCCATACAAGAATTATCCGAAGACTCGTCGAGAGAGATCACTATCGGTTCTATAGTTTGTTCTATGAGGTTATCTAAAACCCACATTTTCTCTTCCTCTTTAATTTTATGATTCACAGCATCTCTCCAGTTCTCTTCAGTTACTGTTGTCAATGAGTACTTCATTAGTTCACGAACATCTTTCATTTTAAATGTTTTATTATGTCTAGAGCTACATAACCTTTCAGTTGGGCCCATATTAACTCTATCGCATTTAATGGTATGGCGGCAAACGAAGCACTGTTATCCCACGATTCTTGGCTATTTTATCAATAAAAAACTTTTTGAATTGTAGCTTGTGATCTGAAGCAACCTTTAAAAGTTCTTTTTTCAACGTATCATCTTCAAATGGTATATATTTTACGATTAACCAGTTTCTAATATCAGCTTTTCTCCAAGAGGTAGATGGAAGATTTTCTGATTTTCTGACAATCCCTAGTAGGACCCTATTGTAATGTTTCTTAGAAATTATCAAGTTGTTTTAACTAACCGAATTTAGATTCATATTACCTTTATATATCAGATCGGGTATAAAATTAAATAGTAAATAAATTCCTTTGATGAACGGTGACGCTTATGGTTTACTACCTGACTAGCATCTGTGACCTTTTCGCGTGCTGTCAGACAATAAGAAACAGACTATAAATTCACATGTTTTGAAGATTCTCCAATCTTCATTTTCTATACACACATTCTTTCAATCGAGAGTTTCGTGTATCTCGCGACAAGATCGTGAAACTTATGTGTTTTGATCCTAAAAACTAGAGGATCTGAACCCTAATCATTATTAGACCATTATAAGAGTTGCGGTTAGGACTGAGTTTCATTTATTCTCTCTTTTTATTCTTGTCTGTTCAGTTGCTAGGAAAGACCAGACCTGATAACAGCCAGAGGCTCCCTGGCTTGGACTTTATAAGCCAATGGCACCCATTAATACTGCAACTGATTTAGACTGAGCATTTTTCTCGTGCTACGTAGCATGATAAAAAGAAAAAAAAACAAAGAAACACGCCATCGTAATTGAACCATATTTATTTTACTTGATAAATTGTTAAATTCATATTTTACTTCACGTTTTTATTTTTCATTTCTTCTGTATAATGTCAAGGAATAGGTCAGCATGAAAGTGAGTAATATTTTGTTTGTAAACATTCCTATGGTAGAACGATTTTACCTGGTACATTATGAAATGAAATATGAATCATCAAATTTAAATTATTAAATCCAAGGATAAATGAATTTATGCATTGTGCCTCACTGCCTAATAAACGTTCCATTTATTTTTCTTGAATTGAATAACATAATATTCCAATCGGCAAATAATATCTCTGTACAAATTTAAAAACATTTACATCTAAGTATATGTTTTTTATTATTTAATATTATTATTTCTAGGGTTCCAGTGATAGTGGTAAAGGTGGTAGCGACGTAGCAACACCTCCACCGTCCAGAACACCAGGTATCGATGTGACCAGTAACTTACCCACTTTCTACGAATTTGTAATTCCCCAATCGTTGGTAGGAAAACTAATTGGTAGACATGGAAGTTTCGTTGCTCAAATCAAAGACAAGACGAACGCGTTGATTATTGTTAGGACACATCCTAGCCTTAACAAAATGAAGCTTTGCTCAGTAGAAGGTACCAAATTGCAAATTGAGAATGCATTGAAAATGGTCAGAGACAAATTTCCAGTCAAAAGGTATCCAGAAGTTACATTGGAACAAGTGGATTTCACACCAGATGCTCCAACGGTTTCTTTGATCCCTGACCATTTATATGTAAGTATAATTTTATATACAGAGTGGGCCACAGAAAACTGTCCACCCCGATATTTGACAGTATTCCTTAGATATTAAGAAATTTAGGAAACACGTCGTCAAAAGCATTTAGATGGTGTATTAATTGTGTTAATTTACTTTTGATGTGACAGAAAAAATGACACATTAGCAAACCATAGGCGTAACGTTTCATTTTTATGAGTTGTACTTTAAATTGATTAAGACTTTTTTTGCAAAGATGGTGTAAGAATCGAAAAAATTCGTAGACGATTATTATGTCTGAATACTATTAGCCTAGTCAAAGTACACATAAAACCTCACAAAAAATACAAAAAACTTGAAAATTCAAAATTTAGTATTTAAAAGGATTGTGTTTCACTTAAGAAAAACTTTACGATGCTAGGTATGCAATTTTCCGGAAAATCGTTGAGTAATTTTTTTTGTTTTGTTTTTTCACTCTATTTGTTTAAATAATGAAAAAACAGAAAAATGTTTGAATCAAAAATTGTAGCTGATACATTTATCCACAAATTTCATTTGAAAAGTTTTTCTGTAAATTGAAAAGTTTACGAGATAAAATTAATGTCAGTGCTATTCAATTCGTAGTTACGCGCGAACGGCCCGGGAGCCAAATTTATTAACCGCTCGAATTAAAAGTTGATAATTTTGGGCTTAGAACATTCTGAAAAAATAAATAAACACATGTAAAGTGTGGAGAAAGATCTCAGCTTTCAGATAAAAATACTTTCAAATTTGAAAAAGTAGATTTTCTAACTGTAAAATCAGTTTATTTATAAAAAACTAGAGCTAAAAAGTCAAAAAACAATAATAATTCCTATTTAATTAATACTTATCCCAGCGATAATTCCTTCTATATTTAGCATTGCAAATGAGCATAAAACATTCTCGTTATAAAAGCAAAGCCATAATATTTCGAATTTTAAACATATATATTTTTTCACTTACCGACGTGTTAGACTTAAACACAACCTACCGACCTGACAACCGATGCTGTAAATAAACAAAAAAGATCGATCGCGCAAAAACGACTTTTTAGTAGAGGTTTACGTGGAAAATCTATGATAATACATTTAAAAAAAAATTTTTTTCAATGTATTTGTAGATACCCCATTTTGGAACACATTTCATTTGAAAATGTTTTTTCTTAATACCATTGTTTACTTACTATCGTGAAATTAAAAAGATGAAAATTGATGTTAAGAATACTACTAGGGAAATTTCGTATATTTTGAAAAATAATGCAGATACAAAAAAAATGTTCAGACAAATTTTAAAGATAAATGTATTAGCTACAATTTTTGATTTGAACATTTTCCTATAATTTAATTATTCAAGCAATTAGAGTGAAAAAACAAACAGTTTTTTTCATGTCAATTACAACCCCTTTAAATACTCAATTTTGAATTTCCAAGTTTTTTTGTAATTTTTGCGGCATTTTAAGGATATTTTTTGACTGGGCTATATCTAAATGCCTTTCTAATGATGTGCCGCTCAAAATAAAATAAATTCATAGATAATTTATGTTGATGATTTCTTTTTATGGGTTTTTTTGAAAACTGAAATTTATCCGCACCATTTTGAAGGGGCTCAAAATTTGATATAATCAGAGGCGACAATTGTCCAACATTGAGCAAACTTTACGCCGAATCGGCTCAGATAATCCGAGATACAAGATTAACTTTGTTAAATAGATTCGGACTTTGTTTTGCACAGCAAGGAGCAATATTTGTTGTACCTTTAATACCTTGGTTTTTTAGTTTCAGCATTTCAAGTTGTTTTTAGGAACTCCTATTTTTTTGTTTTAATCAGAATAATCTTATTTTGTTTTATTTACGAATTTCTCCTCATTTTGGATCGTAAAGAAATCAAAACATATTATCTTAACTCTAAATATTAATTGTTAAATATAATTAACATTCTAACCTCAACTTCCGAGTTACCCTGTATATTATTTTGAAATTTGGTACACGTAATAACCATTACCTAGAAACTCCATCAAAAGCATCTCCAAAAAGATAATGCAGGTCCGGCTTAACAAAAAATTTCAAAACTCGTCTTTCCTAAAAACAACACCCTGTATATAGATTATTTTAAATGGCCCTTTATATAATTATATAATTTTTTTTCTCGTATTTTACTCGTGTTATTCTAAATGTGGAAGTACATAGTTTCCAGATACATATCCTTATACATGGAGTTCGAAATATTCGAGACATATTGAATGAGTATGTCCTAAGTACAGCCCTGTAATCACATTTTTTAGTAACCTGTACTCGTAAACATTCAAACTCAAACTAATTTCTAGGATGTTTATCTAGATTCATTAAGTAGATTTCATTTCAAGCTAAAAAATAAAAAAAAAACCTCTCCAATACCATTGTTAACCCCCAATACAGGGTGTTCGAAATATTCGAAACATTGAATGAGTATTTCTAAGTACGGCCCTGTAATCACATTTTTCAGTGGTCTGTACTCGTAAACATACAAATTCAATTGAATTTCTAGGATTCTTCTCTAAATGCATTAAATAGATTTCATTTCAAGCTAAAAAATAAATGAAAACCACTCCGATACCATTGTTAACCCTCAAAACGTGCATAAATTATTACTTTGACGGTAAATTTTTGGTAGTAAAATTGTCTGCGGAAAAATAAAATGGAAATAGTAGATTCGATTTTTTATACTCTTCTTGAGAGCAATCTCAAAAAAATATATATACAGGGTGTTGTTTTTAGGAAAGACGAGTTTTGAAATTTTTTGTTAAACCAGACCTGCATTCTCTTTTTGGAGATGCTTTTGATGGAGTTTCTAGGTAATGGTTATCACGTGTACCAAATTTCAAAACAATATACAGGGTAACTCGGAAGTTATGAGGTTCGAAAGAAATAGGATAAATTTATAAAAAACACCCTGTATCTCGGTTATAAATTGCAGAAGAAACATTAAAATATAGGTTGTCGGAAGCACCAAAGTGATCCCCATCTACAGTTGAAGTTTGGCCCTATCCCAATGAAACACTCTGTATTATGCTGGATGCAATCTCCATAATTTTCATTTCCCAAACATTTATATAAAATTCAATTTGTACGAATTGAAAATAATATTTTGTAATTTAATATTTGTTTCAGTTGAAACTCGTCGAAGGAATCAACAACGACACCGTCCTCAGCTGTCTTGTAGCTCCCAATCACTTATTCCTCCAACAGCCCACCCATCCATCGTACCCCAGTCTTAATTTACTCACCAGTTGTATGAACGCTTGCTATTCTCAAGCCGAATCACCCTTATTACCCACCTCTATACCGGAAAATACCATTTGTGTCGCCTATTCGGTAAATGCATGGTACAGAGCAATGGTACTGTCATCGGACGTTCAAACTGATACGTCCTACGTTAAATTCTTGGATTACGGTGGTTTCGCTTGTGTCGAAAATTCAAAACTTAGACAAATTAGAGGAGACTTCATGTTACTTCCTTTCCAGGCAGCCGAATGTATATTAGCTAATATTAAATCGTTGAATGGTAAGTACAATTATAATAATTCACATATCGTTGTTTATTTTACTTTTTTTTTTTTTTTTCAAATTTAATGTGCATTAATAATTTTTTATAAACGCTAAAACAATACGTTCATTAACTGACTTGATTTTTACTACTTGATAATTTATAAATTGATTCATACTTTATTTATCAGAACGTTTATCTTGATACATAGATAACTACAGTGTGTACATAAAGTAACGTAACTTGCTAATACAGGGTGTCCCACTATAAAGTAACATATTTTGTCGGCTTATTACTCGAGAATGGAAAAATATGTCGACGTGCAGTTTTCGCTAAACTTCTTATATTTCCTTCGAATTTTTATTGACATAGTTGCCAAATGTATATTTTTTCCCGAAAGCGCCAAAAAAAAATGACCATTTTTGAAACGAAATTATCGGTTTATTTTGAATACAACACCCTATATTTTTTGATACTATCTGAAAGTCTCTTCCTTCCTCTTTCCAAAAATGTATACATTATTGGCATATACTCAAATTTTTAGGAAAAGATTTAATTTTTTATGAAACCCTGTCAATAACTTCCAAACGTAAATTATCGCATTTTAACAGCTTGGAAACGTTATAACTCGAAAATGAGACTAGGGATTAATGAGCGGCTTTCACTGAAATTCTTAGAAATGTTTAAATTTTTTATGACACCGTTTGCAAGTCTCAGAGGTTGTCTAACATTTTCGTAAGAAATTTACTTTTGTTAATTAATAAAAGTGACCAGGACAAGATTCAGAGCCATTTTTGACAGAAATACGCCTATACACGAAAATCTATATTAAATTGGGTACAACAATTTACAGAATCGGGAAAACTAGTAAGAAGTAGGAAAACATTTTTATTTACATACAGGGTGGGGCAATCTTCTGACATCGGAGGATTACATCGTTGTGGTGATAGATAGTTTTGTGTGAGCTAATACAGTTACTGAGAGCACATTTTGAAAATACTTTCGATTCTACAGGGTGTTCCAAAACCACGTAGCAGCACAAACTTACATTTTTTTAAATGGAACGTACTATATTTTGTTTAAGAATCGAAAAGATCTCACCGAGAGCGTTACAAAAATATAGCACTCTAATATATTATAAGGGTGTTTTACAAAGATATGGCCAATTATTAGCAAAAAAGACCTCCTCTTTAACACTCTGCAGAACAGTAAATTAAAATAAATTAACAGGTCTTTGTGTTCAAATGTCATACACACATCATTGGCTGTGCTCAGTATTAATTACTTTTTTCATCTGTGGCTTCTTTAATACAGGGTGAAACAAAACGCAAATCAAGCAATATCTCAATATTTTCAAATGAATCACCCTAGTAAGTCTTTTTACAATTTGTTAGTACAATTAATAAACTTCCTAACGATGTAGTACACTTAGGGCATAAGTTAATGGAAAGTCGTAGATATTTTATGATAATGGCCAAAAACAAGTATTTTACATACACAAATTAAATGGTATTAAATTTTTACATGCAACCTCTTGCAAATTTTAACCTCAGAAGGTTGCACAATGGGTCAATTGTGGCTCTAGTGCTGTGGGATCACTTTGAATTGTCAGTGACATAACTGACATTAAAATAAAAACTTCGCTGGTGAAAGTCTTTTCAGAATCGCTGAAAACAAAGTACATATCCTTTTTTCTCTCGTCGAAATTGCATAAGTCTCTTATTCATCTTACGGATTTTATTTGGAAGTTATGATTAAACGCAATAAAAAAAAAAACAAAAACTGTGAGTATGTCTTTATTGAATCCCGCTTCTTGATAAGACTGCATTTGACTAAAGTAGGTAAATACCCTGTTGATGTATCAACAATAAAGTTTGATTCTCATTATTTGAAACTATAAATATTCACTCCCATGGTCGCCTTTTTTGCTTGTTCAATTTGCTATGTATTTTGAGGTGACAATCACTAAGATCTAAAAGATCTATTGCGCCCCCTTACTTTTACCTAGTTTGTGAGGAGAGTCTCAGAAACTAGTAGTTTCTTTAGTCCTATTTCCCGGAGGAATTTTAGGATGTCTGCAGCCTTCAACTTAGGTAAATGTTCCTTTTCTATCCAGTAATCTCCCAGGTGCTGTGCAGTTGGAAAGTATGTGGATGGAGGTTTCTTCTTCCATCCACAAAATCTGCATTCTCCTTTCTTCACTATTTTGAGCTTTTTCAGGTGCCCATTCAGGCGACAATGTCCCGTTAGGATCCCTGTTAAAACTCTTAGCGCAGTTTTACTTTGACTTATGCATTCATTTGATCTCAACAGGTTGTAGTCACCCAGAAGAGTCTTTGATTTAATAAGCCCTACTAGATCTTTCCGATGGTCAGATCTTCTTTTTTTCTTGGCTTTACCTATTTCTTCCAATATTATATTGGTACTGATTCCGCAAAAGGGTTCAGGCCCCCAGAAAGGTATTTTAGTCCCCCTCTTTGCTAGTTCATCTGCTATTTCATTTCCTTCTATTCCAGTGTGTCCTGGAATCCATAGTAAGGTGACTATATTGTTCTCGCCTATAGTCTGTACAGAAAGTACGAGGAGTAATAAACCCTAATTAAGTATGCAAAACCTTTACAGGGAGCACCATGAAATTTTTGATAAATCTCTTACTTTAAATTACATTTCTTCCGTAAATCTAAAAACCAGGTAGATCGACCCCGTATTTGTTTCAGTTGTAGCAAAGTTTAGGGTTTCTTCATTGTTAAAGGATTAGCAGATAAGCAATAACGCAAAGCAGTGGTGTGTATTTTGGGAAAAAATACGTTTTAAATTATAATATAATCTCAGTGCTTTAATGGCTGCTTGACTATCCGTCATTATGAAAATCCTCTGTCTTCTGTATCCTTTATCAATATTGAACTGGGCGCACTTTCTTATGGCGTGGATTTCCGCGAAAGCTTTTCCCAAGCTTTCAGAGTGTTTGGTTCCTGGCCCCAACACTCCTATTGCTTTTGAGCCGTCTGTGTACCATTGAATGGTATTCTTTCCAAGTCTGGTAATGGTATTTGGATCCCATTCCTTCTTGTTGCTTAATTCCGTAACGAATTTTTTTGAAAAGTTATACTTTTTCACCATATCATAGGTTGTCTGATTTCTAAGAAGTGAGGAGGTGGTTTTTTTTAATGATTCCCCTCTATTTAGTCTGTATCTTGTTCTTTCTGCAACACTTTACACCACCATATATAGTTAGTGGTATGAGGTTGAGAATCACTTCCATCCTTCCATGGCTGCCGTTGGGCATGTTCTCATTGCTCCTGTAATGCATATACAGGCTAGTCTTTGAATTTTGGAGAGGTTTTCTCGTCGTCAATAGGCTAGTTCTACTACTCCACGCAATGGCTCCATAAGTGATGATTGGTCTCACTGTGGCAATGTACATCCAGCTTAGGATTTTTGGTTCACAACCCCAGTTTCTTCCTGCCAGATTCTTGCACACCATTAGAGCCATTTTTACCTTGTATGTAATCTCCTTTTCGTGTTTGTTCCACAGGAGTTTACTGTCTAGAGTCAAACCTAGATACTTGAGTTCTTGTCTCCATTCAAGCTCGTTCCCATTAAGTTTTATGGTTTTGAGGTTGAGTTTTCTTTTCTAAGTAAAGGCTATCAAGATGGTTTTAGTGGGGAGGATAGTAAGCTATGCTCATAGTCCTCGTGTTCGCACTTGATTGGCCTGTACTGGATACTTATATAAAGTCAAAGTATATAATAAAATGGTCTAATTTTTTACAGAGGATGGGTCTTGGCCCGAAGAGGCTTATAGCTTAGTAGCAGATGTTGCTAAAGGATCTATAATGTATACACAAGTAGCCGACTACACAGAGGAAGGAGTTCCACTTGTATTAATTTACGTAGTTATAGGATCGCAGGTAATTATTTATTGAAATTTTATAAACAATTGTAAGTGTATGAAATATCAACAAAATTCAACTGTATAAATCGTCGCAAGAATTATTTTGGCATTTTAATAATAGTGGACTCTTCATTACTTTTGGCTGTTATTGACAGTTTTTTATTAAATTTATTTGATAATGAAAAATCTCCTAAGGTTGATCTAGATTTTTTAGAAACCTTGGAAAGTGTAAATAATAAAATGTACTTCCATCTAATGGGCTATTAACGGGGATTATAGCCAATTATCCAAATTTGGAAAACGATACTGTTTTGAAAACCTACCGCTTTCAAAATAAACGGGAGAAGCTGAACAACACTAAGTCCACCCGAAAGGCTTTTCACTGGTAAAATTTGTGTGTACCTATTTCCGAAATCGGAAATAATTTCCTAATATTTTCGAAATTTCCGAAATATGTCTAATAGATTTTCCTTATAAAACTTCATCAACATTTACCAAGTAATTCATATCAAAACATTACATTCAAAGACTCAATCTAAGCCAAAGCTTTCATATCTCAGCCCAAATTTTTTTTATGCATTTTTTGACTTTTTGACTCCCATTAAAAAAATTATTATGGGGTGACGGGGCCCGTAATGGCAGGGAAACTGGCGTCATTTTATGATAAATTGAAGCTTCTGCTTCGACTGTTTATATCTGCCAAATGTCATACATGCCATATGAACAGTTCTCGAGAAATTGGGCTGTTAAGAAGTCGTGGGATAATATGGATAATAAATTCAAACCAAATTATGTTGTTATGTCATTTTTTACGTTTATTTGGCATAAATGACAGTTAATACATCATCGATCGGAAGCGTAGCGATGTTTTAATTCTGATGGAAAAAAATGGAGAATGCTAGCCCAGCGCTCACATCTTATGAGTTGACAAAACACTCTTTCAGCAGGAAATTGCTGATAACTCCGGTAGCGCTACGTGGGGATGAACTTGACATTGATGAAATTATTAAGCACAATTTTATATTACTTTCAGAAGCAATAACTCCAGAACGGGTTAAGTTATCGGCTTCGAATTTTCACTGTGCAATGCTTTGTTTACCATGTTGCCGTTTTTTAAATTTGTCTACTTTCTACGTAAAATATTACTGAAAATACCAATTTTTCCAAATTCATGTTAATGAAAAATGTTTCATAAAATTTTGCTAGTTTACATTTGTGATGATTCTGAATCCAGTGGTATAGTTATATTTGAGAAAGGAATTGCCTAATGTACTTTTGTTTTTTTTGCAAAGAAAAATTAACATAGAGGGCCTTGAAAATAGTAATTATTAAGCTATGAAAATTTGTGCCAAAATACTGTTTTTAATACTGGATCTAACAAAAAAAATGAAATCAAAATCGGTTGAGAAATGCGGATTTTACAGGGAAGCTTCCAAACAAAATGGGTCACACTGTATGTTAATTTTGCTGTTACATTATACATCTTTAAAAAAAATATTTTTTAATAATCAATTTTCTATGTTTACAGAGTGTAATATGCCTAAATCAACACTTGGTTGATAACGGTTTCGCAGAATTGCTGTCGCAGTCTACTGATCAAGAAACCCTAGTAGATGAAGCAGTCGGAGGCGTAACAGCATGAGCACGATGATGCTATATATCTATTCGTTTTTACCCACAATGGGTTTGTTTTAGTCACTTGGTTATGCATTAATCAAGCACTCGTTAAATGGTTTAATGATTAATGACTGTCGCTCTTTTTTTGCATCAAAAAATTATTTGTTCACCTTCTATACTGTAAGTTCCAGAAATTAAGTAAAAAAAATTTACGAATAACTCGAGGAAGTAATATTTTATTTGTAGTTTCGTATTATTTATAGGTGATGTTTTATTAGTTCGCGTAAAAAAATTTTTTCTTGAAGATTTAGTAATATTTTTTTAGTCGTACTACTTTAGATAAAAATTTTGGATACAAGAATATTGCAGGAACAATAATAATAGCAAAATCTAACATATAACCAAAAGTGAACAAAATATTTACAATCTAAATCTAAATCTAATTGCATTCAACTCTCACATGTGCCTTAAAGTCGTCTGCTTTTTTTAAATATATACCTATAGGCATTAACAATATTATTTATACAGGGTAGCGAAAAAGTCTGGCACCGAGTCTTTTTCTTTGAAAATAATAATTATATAATTATCAAATTTTAAGGTTATGAACAGTATTGTATTCTTCGTTTTTGAAAGGAACTGCCAAAAAAACAAATAATACAATACCATTCATAGTCACAAAAATTTGATAATTTTTATTATTTTCAAAGAAAATGTCTTTGTGCCAGACTTTCTGTATATAAACATATAAAGGGTGTTTCCAGATTCACGCGACAAAATTCAGGTGACGAGTCTCTATAACAAAATTTCCTCAGCCCACCCTTTTCCGAGATATCACCCTTAATAGTTGGTGACTAAAATTGAGTTTTCATTTTTTTAAATAAAATTTCAGTAAAGCTAGAAACTCGAAATAATTCTGTTAGTTTCGTGCATTTCCAGCATTTTTTATAAATTGTATCACATTTTTTTCCACTCAATTTATTGAAAAAATTATAAATTGGGGTTTTTATTTTTTTACTCTGCAGCTGTTGGTTTTGGGAAAAACAGAAAAAAGAATAAAAAAAAGGGATTTTAAGTTAAATTTTATTTCATAAAACTTCATTTCGAAAATTTTTTGTCATGAAATTGCTAATTTCACCCCTGTATAATGTAACAGAAATATTGAAAAAAATACCCGTGGTAAGTCTTTTGCGAATGCACGAAAATTTCAAGTTCCCAGCTTTACTGAAACAACTGATGGGTATTAACCGGTTAATAATTTTGTTAAGCAGTCGATTAATAACTAGTATTAATTTTTAACCAAAAAAAAAATTTTTATTAGATATTTGTGCTCTGCCCAATATTACAAAAATTTTGACATAATTTAAGCTTATAGGCCAGTGCAATTACGGAAAAAATTGGCTGAAATCGGAAAAATTAGTAACAGCCAGGGACCCTTAAAAAAGTAACAAATTGCGTGGGTGCAGAATTCGAAAATCGAAAATTTGACTGCAGCAATTTTTTTTGGAAAATTAACCTTTTTTTTTTTCGAAAAATCTTAAATTTTTCGGAAAATAATTTTTTTCGGTTGTGCAAAAAAATTGTGCTTATGTAGCATAAAAAAAGATATACTTTCACCAAGTTTCATGCAAATTGCATTTTTTTTGCCAGAGAAAAAAATTAAAAAAGAAAAAAAAACGGTTTTTTGTGATTTTCACCTTGAATTTGAGGTTATGTTGAAAAATCTTTTATTCAAAAGTTGTTCATTTTTTTATTATCTACAACTTTTCTGTACAACATTTTGCGCTAAAAAGTCATTTTCTGCCTTAAAAATGCAAAAGTAAGTTTTCAACTCCTAAAAAACCTCCCCATTTACACATTTCCACTCAAACTTTGTTTAAATTATTTTTCCTGTGTTAGTTATACCCCAAAGTATACTTTTTTAAGGGTCCCTGGCTGTTACTAATTTTTTCGTAAAAAAAACTAATTGCACTGGCCTATTATTCGAGATGTAAATAAAAGATCCAGAATTCAGAAAAATCATCGACAGTCGCGAATGTCAAAAGTCTGCGCAATTCTATTTAATAGCCCTGGAAAAGTTACTGCAGAAACTCCTGATGTCCGCGGGCTAGAAAATGCTTTTTTCAAGTGGCCGCCTAAATTGTTAACCGTGGTTAATTTCAAACAATTTATAGAGTCTTGGATAAGATATCTGCGCATGGACAACTCCAAGATAGTAGACAACTTTGTCGGTCAATTAAAATCAACACTCAAGTGCACACATTGCGGTCATTGTTCCGTTACCTTCGATCCCTTTTGGGATTTATCTTTTCCCATACCACAAAGAACCGATCAATTACGTCTCTCTCAATGTTGGGATTCGTTTACGAGAAAAGAATCACTCGACGGTTATGAAAAACCGACATGTTCGAAATGTAAAGAACTGAATCGTTCTCCATTCACAAATTCCCGAAAATCTTGGTGTTTCACTTGAAGCGCTTTTCGCCGATGAAAAGATTTAGGGGAAAACTTGATGTTTTTGTAGATTTTCCAATAGAAGGGCTTGATATGAGCCATTATGCGGCTGATAATGTGGCACCCTTTAGGTATAACCTTTACGCCATATCAAATCACAGCGGAACCACTTATAGTGGACACTATATGGCATACTGTCGACATCCCAACACGGGCCAGTGGCACGAGTATAACGATTCGAGGGTGTCATCAATATCGTCGAAATCATTAGTCAGTGGGGAAGCGTACGTTCTCTTCTATGAGCAAGAGGGCACGAAGTCCCACCTTTAA